>OY986041.1:142394732-142396181 GCA_963920215.1 Nineta flava
TGGGTTGGGTTGGGTTGGGTTGGGTTGGTTGGGTTGGGTTGGGTTGGGTTGGGTTGGGTTGGGTTGGGTTGGGTTGGGTTGGGTTGGGTTGGGTTGGTTGGGTTGGGTTGGGTTGGGTTGGGTTGGGTTGGGTTGGGTTGGGTTGGGTTGGGTTGGGTTGGGTTGGGTTGGTTGGGTTGGGTTGGGTTGGGTTGGGTTGGGTTGGGTTGGGTTGGGTTGGGTTGGGTTGGGTTGGGTTGGGTTGGGTTGGGTTGGGTTGGGTTGGGTTGGGTTGGGTTGGGTTGGGTTGGGTTGGGTTGGGTTGGGTTGGGTTGGGTTGGGTTGGGTTGGGTTGGGTTGGTTGGGTTGGGTTGGGTTGGGTTGGGTTGGGTTGGGTTTGGGTTGGGTTGGGTTGGGTTGGGTTGGGTTGGGTTGGGTTGGGTTGGGTTGGGTTGGGTTGGGTTGGGTTGGGTTGGTTGGGTTGGGTTGGGTTGGGTTGGGTTGGGTTGGGTTGGGTTGGGTTGGGTTGGGTTGGGTTGGGTTGGGTTGGGTTGGGTTGGGTTGGGTTGGGTTGGGTTGGGTTGGGTTGGGTTGGGTTGGGTTGGGTTGGGTTGGGTGGGTTGGGTTGGGTTGGGTTGGGTTGGGTTGGGTTGGGTTGGGTTGGGTTGGGTTGGTTGGTTGGGTTGGGTTGGGTTGGGTTGGGTTGGGTTGGGTTGGGTTGGGTTGGGTTGGGTTGGGTTGGGTTGGGTTGGGTTGGGTTGGGTTGGTTGGGTTGGGTTGGGTTGGGTTGGGTTGGTTGGGTTGGTTGGGTTGGGTTGGGTTGGGTTGGGTTGGGTTGGGTTGGGTTGGGTTGGGTTGGGTTGGGTTGGGTTGGGTTGGGTTGGGTTGGGTTGGTTGGGTTGGGTTGGGTTGGGTTGGGTTGGGTTGGGTTGGGTTGGGTTGGGTTGGGTTGGGTTGGGTTGGGTTGGGTTGGGTTGGGTTGGGTTGGGTTGGGTTGGGTTGGGTTGGGTTGGGTTGGGTTGGGTTGGGTTGGGTTGGGTTGGGTTGGGTTGGGTTGGGTTGGGTTGGTTGGGTTGGGTTGGGTTGGGTTGGGTTGGGTTGGGTTGGGTTCGGTTGGTTGGGTTGGTTGGGTTGGGTTGGGTTGGGTTGGTTGGGTTGGGTTGGGTTGGGTTGGGTTGGTTGGGTTGGGTTGGGTTGGTTGGGTTGGGTTGGGTTGGGTTGGGTTGGGTTGGGTTGGGTTGGGTTGGTTGGGTTGGGTTGGGTTGGGTTGGGTTGGGTTGGGTTGGGTTGGGTTGGGTTGGGTTGGGTTGGGTTGGGTTGGGTTGGGTTGGGTTGGGTGGGTTGGGTTGGGTTGGGTTGGGTTGGGTTGGGTTGGGTTGGGTTGGGGTTGGGTTGGAGTTGGGTTGGGTTGGGTTGGGTTGGGTTGGGTTGGGTTGGGTTGGGTTGGGTTGGGTTGGGTTGGGTTGGGTT
>OY986042.1:0-88144 GCA_963920215.1 Nineta flava
AACCCAACCCAACCCAACCCAACCCAACCCAACCCAACCCAACCCAACCCAACCCACCCAACCCAACCCAACCCAACCCAACCAACCCAACCCAACCCAACCCAACCCAACCAACCCAACCCAACCCAACCCAACCCAACCCAACCCAACCCAACCCAACCCAACCCAACCCAACCCAACCCAACCCAACCCAACCCAACCCAACCCAACCAACCCAACCCAACCCAACCCAACCCAACCAACCCAACCCAACCCAACCCAACCCAACCCAACCCAACCCAACCAACCAACCCAACCCAACCCAACCCAACCCAACCCAACCCAACCCAACCCAACCCAACCCAACCCAACCCACCCAACCCAACCCAACCCAACCCAACCCAACCCAACCCAACCCAACCCAACCCAACCCAACCCAACCCAACCCAACCCAACCCAACCCAACCAACCCAACCCAACCCAACCCAACCCAACCCAACCCAACCCAACCCAACCCAACCCAACCCAACCCAACCCAACCCAACCCAACCCAACCCAACCCAACCCAACCCAACCCAACCCAACCCAACCCAACCCAACCCAACCCAACCCAACCCAACCAACCCAACCCAACCCAACCCAACCCAACCCAACCCAACCCAACCAACCCAACCCAACCCAACCCAACCCAACCCAACCCAACCCAACCCAACCCAACCCAACCCAACCCAACCCAACCCAACCCAACCAACCCAACCCAACCCAACCCAACCCAACCCAACCCAACCCAACCCAACCCAACCCAACCCAACCCAACCCAACCCAACCCAACCCAACCCAACCCAACCCAACCCAACCCAACCCAACCCAACCCCAACCCAACCCAACCCAACCCAACCCAACCCAACCCAACCCAACCCAACCCAACCCAACCCAACCCAACCCAACCCAACCCAACCCAACCCAACCCAACCAACCCAACCCAACCCAACCAACCCAACCCAACCCAACCCAACCCAACCCAACCCAACCCAACCCAACCCAACCCAACCCAACCCAACCAACCCAACCCAACCCAACCAACCCAACCCAACCCAACCCAACCCAACCCAACCCAACCCAACCCAACCCAACCCAACCCAACCCAACCCAACCCAACCCAACCCAACCCAACCCAACCCAACCCAACCCAACCCAACCCAACCCAACCCAACCCAACCCAACCCAACCCAACCCAACCCAACCCAACCCAACCCAACCCAACCCACCCAACCCAACCCAACCCAACCCAACCCAACCCAACCCAACCCAACCCAACCCAACCCAACCCAACCCAACCCAACCCAACCCAACCCAACCCAACCCAACCCAACCCACCCAACCCAACCCAACCCAACCCAACCCAACCCAACCCAACCCAACCCAACCCAACCCAACCCAACCCAACCCAACCCAACCCAACCCAACCCAACCCAACCCAACCCAACCCAACCCAACCCAACCCAACCCAACCCAACCCAACCCAACCCAACCCAACCCAACCCAACCCAACCCAACCCAACCCAACCCAACCCAACCCAACCCAACCCAACCCAACCCAACCCAACCCAACCCAACCCAACCCAACCCAACCCAACCCAACCCAACCCAACCCAACCCAACCCAACCCAACCCAACCCAACCCAACCCAACCCAACCCAACCCAACCCAACCCAACCCAACCCAACCCAACCCAACCCAACCCAACCCAACCCAACCCAACCCAACCCAACCCAACCCAACCCAACCCAACCCAACCCAACCCAACCCAACCCAACCCAACCCAACCCAACCCAACCCAACCCAACCCAACCCAACCCAACCCAACCCAACCCAACCCAACCCAACCCAACCCAACCCAACCCAACCCAACCCAACCCAACCCAACCCAACCCAACCCAACCCAACCCAACCCAACCCAACCCAACCCAACCCAACCCAACCCAACCCAACCCAACCCAACCCAACCCAACCCAACCCAACCCAACCCAACCCAACCCAACCCAACCCAACCCAACCCAACCCAACCCAACCCAACCCAACCCAACCCAACCCAACCCAACCCAACCCAACCCAACCCAACCCAACCCAACCCAACCCAACCCAACCCAACCCAACCCAACCCAACCCAACCCAACCCAACCCAACCCAACCCAACCCAACCCAACCCAACCCAACCCAACCCAACCCAACCCAACCCAACCCAACCCAACCCAACCCAACCCAACCCAACCCAACCCAACCCAACCCAACCCAACCCAACCCAACCCAACCCAACCCAACCCAACCCAACCCAACCCAACCCAACCCAACCCAACCCAACCCAACCCAACCCAACCCAACCCAACCCAACCCAACCCAACCCAACCCAACCCAACCCAACCCAACCCAACCCAACCCAACCCAACCCAACCCAACCCAACCCAACCCAACCCAACCCAACCCAACCCAACCCAACCCAACCCAACCCAACCCAACCCAACCCAACCCAACCCAACCCAACCCAACCCAACCCAACCCAACCCAACCCAACCCAACCCAACCCAACCCAACCCAACCCAACCCAACCCAACCCAACCCAACCCAACCCAACCCAACCCAACCCAACCCAACCCAACCCAACCCAACCCAACCCAACCCAACCCAACCCAACCCAACCCAACCCAACCCAACCCAACCCAACCCAACCCAACCCAACCCAACCCAACCCAACCCAACCCAACCCAACCCAACCCAACCCAACCCAACCCAACCCAACCCAACCCAACCCAACCCAACCCAACCCAACCCAACCCAACCCAACCCAACCCAACCCAACCCAACCCAACCCAACCCAACCCAACCCAACCCAACCCAACCCAACCCAACCCAACCCAACCCAACCCAACCCAACCCAACCCAACCCAACCCAACCCAACCCAACCCAACCCAACCCAACCCAACCCAACCCAACCCAACCCAACCCAACCCAACCCAACCCAACCCAACCCAACCCAACCCAACCCAACCCAACCCAACCCAACCCAACCCAACCCAACCCAACCCAACCCAACCCAACCCAACCCAACCCAACCCAACCCAACCCAACCCAACCCAACCCAACCCAACCCAACCCAACCCAACCCAACCCAACCCAACCCAACCCAACCCAACCCAACCCAACCCAACCCAACCCAACCCAACCCAACCCAACCCAACCCAACCCAACCCAACCCAACCCAACCCAACCCAACCCAACCCAACCCAACCCAACCCAACCCAACCCAACCCAACCCAACCCAAAAAAACTCAAGAAACCCCAAGATAACCCAAGGAAACCCAAGAAAACCCAAGAAAACCCAAGAAAACCAAAGAAAACCAAAGAAAACCCAAGAAAACCCAAGAAAACCCAAGAAAACCAAAGAAAACCCAAGAAAACCATAGATAACCCAAGGAAACCCAAGAAAACCCAAGAAAACCCAAGAAAACTCAAGCAAACCCAAAAAAACTCAAGCAATGCCAAAAAAACTCAAGCAAACCCAAAAAAACTCAAGCAAACCGAACCAAACCCAACCAAACCCAACAGAACACAACGCAACACAACTAAACGCAACGCAACGCAACAAAACACAACTCAACTCAACGCAACAAAACGCAACACAACGCAACAAAACACAACACAGCACAACGCAACGCAACGCAACACAACACAACACAATGCAACGCAACGCAACGCAACGCAACACAAGCAAACCCTACAAAAAGCAACACAACGCAACAAAACACAACGCAACACAACGCAACGCAACTAAACGCAACGCAACAAAACACAACTAAACGCAACGCAGCAAAACGCAAAAAAACGCAACACAACGCAACGCAACAAAACACAACGCAACAAAACACAACACAGCACAACACAGCGCAACACAACACAACGCAACGCAACGCAACGCAACAAAACAAAACAAAACAAAACAAAACACAACACAACACAGCACAACACAGCACAACACATCATAACGCAACACAACACGACGCAACACGACGCAACACGACGCAACACAACGCAACATAACGCAACACGACGCAATACAACGCAACACAACGAAACACAACGCAAACCCTACAAAACGCAACGCAACGCAACAAAACACAACGCAACGCAATACTACGCAACTAAACGCAACGCAACAAAACACAACTAAACGCAACGCAACAAAACACAACTAACCGCAACAAAACGCAACACAACGCAACAAAACGCAACACAACGCAACACAACACAACAAAACACAACACAACACAACAAAACACAACAAAACACAACAAAACGCAACACAACGCAACATAACGCAACACGACGCAATACAACGCAACACAACGAAACACAACGCAAACCCTACAAAACGCAACGCAACGCAACAAAACACAACGCAACGCAATACTACGCAACTAAACGCAACGCAACAAAACACAACTAAACGCAACGCAACAAAACACAACTAACCGCAACAAAACGCAACACAACGCAACAAAACGCAACACAACGCAACACAACACAACAAAACACAACACAACGCAACAAAACACAACAAAACACAACAAAACGCAACACAACGCAACAAAACACAACAAAACACAACAAAACGCAACACAACACAGAACAACACAGCACAACACAGCAGAACGCAACGCAACGCAACACAACACAACGCAACGCAACGCAACACATCATAACGCAACACAACACGACGCAACACGACGCAACACGACGAAACACGACGAAACACTACGCAACACGACGCAACACGACGCAACACGACGCAATACAACGCAATACAACGCAACACAACGAAACACAACGCAACGCAACACAACGCAACACAACACAACGCAACGCAACGCAACACATCATAACGCAACACAACACGACGCAACACGACGCAACACGACGCAACACGACGCAACACGACGAAACACGACGAAACACGACACAACACAACGCAACACGACGCAATACAACGCAACACGACGCAATACAACGCAACGCAACGCAACGCTATACAACACAAAATGAAAATAATGAAAATTTGACCCCTAAAAGAAAACAGGAACGGGTAAACAATGGATTTAGAGAGGAAACAAGTTGTCGGGTTGGGACACATTTTAAACAAAGATTTAGATAACACGAAAGTTACAGCAATTGTTTCCAACATTTATTTATAAATAAATAAAATCCTGAAATAACTTGTAAAAATATATAAAATAGGTATAAATTAATTCCAAGAACGGTGTTAAGGTATTCAAACTAGATATTCTATAAAAAACATAAAAAGGAGGGTTTTTGGAGAGATCTATCGCATATTAATATTTTCGGAATAAAATCCTGAAACACCATGTAAATATATATATATATATATATATATATATATATATGTCGGATGTTGAATTTGTGCAAAAGACAAATTCACATTTGGAGATTTTAAACACTTACATTTATAAGTACAAAGAAACTATTTTTTTAAAAAAAGGTTTATTTTATTACAGTATGTCCGACATAAAGGATCCTCCAAACATAGAGGTCCGGAAATTAGATATTATCGATACTTATATATTCTTAGAATAAAATAAATTGTCTAAAAGTGCAATAAAGAATAATTGCTTTAAGATTATCAATTAACACAGTAAGTTAGGGTTCGGTCGAAGGGGCACGTGCGGCCTCTACTTAGACGCAAATTGTACGGTACGGATGTTAATAAACCTATTTTTTATGATATACCAGAGATGGTACATAAATATAATGTAGTAATAGAATGACCCCTTTCCAATATTTTTACAAACATCAAGGAAGAGGGGTGAGTTTCAAAAAGGAAGCAGAATTTCAGTTCTGAGAGGACAGCACCCGAGTACAGACCGTATCGTGCAGTTGCGTATTAGTATCAACTGAACTCTGCTGAAAGTTCACATGGAAATAGCGTTTGGATTGTTGGTAGCCCTTTTGGACTAGTATAATTAATTATGTTTATTGATGAGATAACCGTGGTATGGCATTTGTTAGTATTATTCGTGTTGTATCTGTATTGTTAACTGGAGCCAACTTACTGTGTCGTAGGTTGAACCAACTATTTGTAATTACTGATTGTGAAAGTACGGGACACCGGATATTATTGTAGACTAGTGCGTGTTTGTGAAAATGCAGTTTTCAGTGTGCTATTGAAAATTGGTAAGTGTTTGTATTTTATAAAAAAACAACAATGCCTGACAACATATATACTGGTTCAAACGACCATGCTCCCAATTATGCAACTCCGACATATATATATATATATATATATATATATATATATATATATATATATATATATATATATATATAGGTATAAATATATTCAAAGAGCGGTGTTTTATTGGCTTACCACTTCAAAATTCCGGAAAGTCGTGAGATCGACATATTAAGTCGATCTCGTCGGGAAATCAAAACATTATTTAGTAGGTATATGAGCTAAGTATAATTTAAATAAATGAATACTTGTGTATGTAAAATATAAAATTATAGTTTAATTTAAAAAAAAATTGGGTGTTTAGTTTTAAAAAAAAAGACTAAACACTTTATAGAAAATAATTGAATTATCAATTATTTTCATAAATATAAAATTAAGTTAATTTAGTAATTTTAATTAAAAGAGGTATTTTGATATAAAAAAAAAATAATGAAAACTAAATATACGGTACTTTAGAAAAAAAAAATCCAAAGCAGAGTATTGTATGTGGAATTATGAAAATTAGAAAACGATCGGTGCTAACGCGATACACGTAAATATAAAAAAAAAATAACACGTTGAACCGAAAGTCTTTCAATAAAAGCTGGGCCCATTAAAAAGATAATATTGAGGTAGTAAGATCTTTACTATCCAGTAAGTGTCTTAGTTATCGACAAGTGATTCGAATCTGAAAAAAAATAAAAGGTACAAAAGGGGAACAAAACAAATATATGTTAAAATAAAATATATATTTGAAATAAATAATTTCTAATCTAATACACTGATAGTACAACTATCCTTAAAACACTAACATTGGTTGTACAAGTTATGAAAACAAAGATTATATGAATATGTGGTAAATTGAACTGTAGTAAAAGAAATATTGTATATATAAAAAAAAAGACACTACAGTAAAAAAAAAATATGTTCAAATATGTCTGATT
The DNA here is from genome assembly GCA_963920215.1 of Nineta flava. Lineage (NCBI taxonomy): Eukaryota > Metazoa > Arthropoda > Insecta > Neuroptera > Chrysopidae > Nineta > Nineta flava. The sequence goes on from OY986042.1 coordinate 7,205, forward strand.
TGCAAAAATATAAATATGAACTACAAATTTAATTCAGATACATAGTTGTATATAAAAGAGACATTACGCTTCTGTAAAAAAAAAATACACGGCCAAAAAAAAGCCAAGCGTATACAAACAATATAGTTATAAATTGAAAAAGTCATTGCATATTCACATAAAATATAAATTGTACAGCAAAAATGTGTATAGAATGTGTATTGAATTGTGACAAGTTTAAGAGACCACAAGTTTCGGAATAGTGAATTAAATAAATTATACAAAAAAAAATATACTTAGATACAATCAGATAGAAACCATTAATTCGCCCATTCGATACTTCAGCACAATCCATAAAAAATATTCAACTTGTAAATTGAAGAAACAAAAATTCAAAACACCATCTGACCAATTCATGTGAGACAATTACTTTTAGTAACTGTACTGCGAGGAGTACTTTTAGTAACTGCTTTCTTTTGGTAACTCACAGAGAGAAGTAATTTTTGTAACTGATTTGAAATATGTGCAGAAATATCGAAGTAAGCTTGGATATACGCAAGTCATATCCAATCTAAGTAAATGTTTGTTGAAATTATGTAAATTCTCAACTCGCATAAACCAATAATTATATAAATTATTCTTTTTGAATAATAAAAATATGAAAAAATATCAATAATAAATTTTAAACAGTGGAGTAGTAAAAAAAATTATTTCTCCATACTCAAAGTATTAACAATAATATATTGTTGACATATTAGCACTTTCCTAGAGTTTTCCCACTTATCTATCCAATTCTCGCTTATTCAGATTTGATCTATTTATACAGAATGTAGTCAGTCTGTATATAGACGTCATGTAACGTTCACACAATATTTTTATTTGTATGATATCATAAAATATTTTAGTTTCTCATTGAACTTAAGTTATCAGTTATCTGTTTTTTGAGCTTATCACTTAATAATAACAACAAATAATTAATTTAACATATGCTGTTTAGACAATATTGTTATTTGAATGGACGTGCAACAATAATTTAAAGTTGTGAAATAATTTATTAAATTATATTTGTTTTGTGAAATTCGCGTTCATCCAGTTCGTTCGATACTCCAAATAATATAGATCGTTTCCGACATAATATTCGACGACAAAAAAGAGAAGAGGAACTGCACAATGAATTTATACTATAGTCCTGATTTAATGTTTTTATTATTTTTTATATTAACTGGAATATTAATTATTTATGCATTAATTAGCGCTTGTTGTTGTCAATATGAAGAGGCTACTGTACACAGTAAGTGTTCATTTTTTTACCGACGAAAAGAAGGAGGTATAAATATTAGGTACAAATACACAAACATTTTTGGTTCTAAACATTCTTCGAAAACCAAATGAATTCGACACAAATCAAGTGTAAAGTTTTGAAAAAAGAACGTAACTCTTCACTTATGAAATTGATTATGAATGTGAATGTGTCATCGGTTCACCAAAGTTTGAAATAAATAGTCGACTGTCTAAATGAAATTTTGATTTGTTAGAAACTTATAGAAACATGAAATCATTCCATTAATTATTATGACTTTAATGTTTTATTTATAGGAAACATATACACAGAACGAACATGCATATCTGCTTCACATCCAAATCCAAATCATTCTACACCACAAGTACCTGGATATTATGCAACATCATCTCTGGGGATCTATACAAATTTACCAGAAACATACAGTGCGTACACACAAGGTAATCCATACAAATAATTTAAACCGTCAAAAAGTTTATCCTTAAAATAAAAATGGATGTCTGAGCCACAAACAAAATTGATTTTGATATAAGTAATCCCAAAAATTGATTTTGATATAAGTAACAAAAAAACCCTGACAAAAAACATTGACAGCATACCTGTAGTTTCTAAAGTAAATAGTCCTTAGAACTACCGGTTAATTTTAGAATTTTCCCATTGCTTCGGGCCATTATCTAAAAACCTATTTTTAATCTATTCTTAATAGATAGATTTTCATTTTTACTTGGTATAAAGTTATTCTAGAAAATGTTAGATTTATGTTATAAATTTTTAACCCATTTGTTTCAATAATTTAGGACCAAATAACAAACAATTTTCATGATTTAAAAAAATTTATAACATCCATAAAAAGTTTTCTATCGCTGACCATTTAATGAGACTACCTGACCATTTATGACCAATTAGATGGTAGCATCCTGGAGCCCATTTGCTAAACACAAATAAAAAATTTAGATTAACAAAACTTAATTTTTAGTGTATTATGATTGATAACATATAAACGGATTATTTATTTTGCACTTTTATTTGTTTAAAGTTCCAAATGTACAGCAACCATCGCGTCAACCATATCCAAACTATCAACCCATAGTTCATCAAATTCAGTCGGCATCAGATCAAAGACCACCAACATATCAAGAAGTTACACGAATCGCAACAGAACAATTACAAAAACAAGCACCATACAACCCATATAATCCTTATTTTTCGTAGGTTTAATAAAATAATAAATTTGTTTGTATTTCAATAGGATATCTGTCACTTTTTATACCCAGTATATGTAAACATACAAGGTATATTAACATTATTCCCGACTATGTAACGTTTGAAAATATTAATCCTTGACATAAATGCTTGGAATGGGTGTTCATAAAATGGCCTAATTCGGCCGATTAGGCTAATCAGTCTGTCCGTGAACACGATAACTGAAAAACGAAAAGAAATAACCAGCTGAAATTCTGTATGTGTGTTCTATAGAGCAAAAGAAGTTCGTTAATTGGCAGAATCGGAACGTGTCTCCCCTGCCAGAGGGGAAAATATTCATCTTTTACATTTTATATCTCTTACGGTTTCAAAGATGGAGAGTTTTGCCCATTTTGCTCAAACATAGCCCGATTTTGCCCATTCACGAACACGACCTTACTATTTAGCTTTAAAACACACATAGAAATTTCAGCTCGTTATCTCTTTTTATTTTTGAGTTATCTTGTCCACGGACAGACGGACTTGTGGAAATGGACTAATTAGGTCATTTTATGAGCACGTTGTGAATAATATTATAAGTATACAAACCATAGACATATCAGAATTGACCACGCTAGCAATGGAAGCATCGTGTAAGTGTATGCGATAGATGAATGAAAGAAGAAAGCTGCATAAGGGAATTGCTAACTATCCTTGTTTTGAACATGTACAACAGTATACTGTGTGTGTTGGCAAGCTTTTCCAATAGAGAATCAACTTTAAATATTATTTATTACTGACTGTCCGTCTGGTTACTATATGAAGTCAGTCAGTACACATGTTACGTAAATACCATCCACGTATCCACAAGTTTATGTATATGTTCGATATATGCAGCTCACAAAAGAGAGAGAGAGAAATACTATTGTGCAACTTTCTCTGTTTATTCTTCTATCTCTTCCTCACGCCTACTCTCGTGGTGTATTCTTATATGTCTATGATACAACGTTTTAAGCTGATGTTTGCGACTAAGAGTTATTTGTTTTTATTAGTGACAAATGTTCTATAGAACTATTTTATTTGTTCTGTGATTTTTCTTAGATAAGTGAAAAAAAAATACGTATTGATTATTTTGAAATGTTCATTTTTGGTTTTTATTAGTTATTTGCTCGACTGCTTGTCTATGACTCACAATCAAAGAATGATTTAAGATATTAAGTGTAAATTTTATAGGGGTGTGTTATATGATCATAACAGTGATAACATGTTTGTTTAATTATCCAAATGATTCATATTCTTCACCCTTAAAATAATTAATTACTTTTAATAGTGGATTCGTGGCTTAGCCCTTCACAGTTATTTTGGAGAAATTTAATTTTGAAATTTAGCATTTTGAATCATCTCCGTCCGATTGGGATGCAATTTTGTATGAATTCATTATGATAATATGGTACGAAATCTCAAGTAATAAGTTTTAATAGTAATATTTCTATATATATATATATACATATATATACATATATATGTATTATTATTATTATGCATGTAAATATATCTATATGTATAAAATAAATTTGATATATAAGAAAAGTTAAATTTTTATTTATTATATATGTTTTATATGTTTAAAAATCATCAGATGATCTTCCACAATTGATCTATAAATATTTCAAACATTTTCTCTTCTAAATATACTCTTTGCTAGATTGTATGCATCTTTTATATTTTAATTTTGTAAAAAAATAACGTATTATTTTTTTCAACAAAAAACGATATCTATTATTATTATTATTAATATTATTTTATGAATATATATAATAATAATAGAAAAATTTATTCTCGCTTGGAATTAAGTGAGTCAATGTTAATAATATATAATATATTTATTATTTTGTTTATATTGTGTAGCCCACAAAGGAGTATAAAATAACTCATGGGCATTTGCTTTGACATAAATATGTATAAACAAAATGATATTTCAAACTATATTTTTTTCAAAATCTCTTTGCTTTGATTGTGTATGCATCTTTTATATTTTAATTTTGTAAAAAATAACGTATTATTTTTTTTAACAAAAAACGATATCTATTATTATTATTATTAATATTATTTTATAAATTATATATAATAATAATAGAAAAACTTATTATCACATGGAATTAAGTGAGTCAATGTAAATAATTATATAATATATTATTATTTTGTTTATATTGTGTAGCCCACAAAAGAGTATAAAATAACTCATGGGCATTTGCTTTGACATAAATAACTATAATATTATATATATATAAATATATATATAATAAAATATAGAAATTTTTCATGTTTGAATTTTTTTCCTATACATATATACATACAATAATTGGTTTTCGTTTTTGAAAATATATTATTGTTATATAATAATTATTATGTATAAAAAAAAGGATATTTCAAACTATATTTTTTTCAAAATCTCTTTGCTTTGATTGTGTATGCATCTTCTTTTATATTTTAATTTTGTAAAAAATAACGTATTATTTTTTTTAACAAAAAACGATATCTATTATTATTATTATTAATATTATTTTATAAATTATATATAATAATAATAGAAAAACTTATTATCACATGGAATTAAGTGAGTCAATGTAAATAATTATATAATATATTATTATTTTGTTTATATTGTGTAGCCCACAAAAGAGTATAAAATAACTCATGGGCATTTGCTTTGACATAAATAACTATAATATTATATATATATATATATATAATAAAAGTATATTAATAAATATTTAGAATATGTGTATAATATTAGTTTAGTAGAAAGAACAAAGGATTAAATAATTATTATAGATATACACTACCATCATCTATGCCATCTATCGTAAGTTTAATGAACTAATGTGAAGGAATCATGTTCAACGCCATCTATCAATGAATATCAAAAGCTATTATTTTTATCATTATGGTAATTTTCTGAATCTCGTCTTTTTTATTTTATTGTATTGTAAGGTCTTCTTTCGTGTATATATATATATTTTTCAAATAAATACTTTTTTTTTGTAATAATTTTTTTTAAACAAAATTTCTTTTTAATCAAAAACATCTATATATATATATATATTTATATTTATATATATCTCTATCTTGTAATGAATAATTTCTTTTTATCTATCGCAATTTTATTCTTTATAAATCAACAATAAAGTTTATTATTGCTATTATTATATACAAAAGAGGAGTTATTATAAATAATATTAAAATATTATATGAGTTTTTCTAGACCGTGTGGTTAACAATACCCCTTTCGCATAACTTAATTGCATCCGGCATTCTTGGGTACCACAATCACTAATATAAAGGTATATTGATTCTTGCCATATTTACTAATTGCAATATCATTATAATTAATATACTTTTTACTCTTTTCTCTCTCTCTCTCTCTCTTTATGTATATATATATTGTTTGAGCCTTTTTGTATTGAAAAATATTCATACATTTTCAAGATATTTTTTATAATAATATGATATATAGTTTTTGATTTTTATTTTATGACCATGCACAGTCATTATTATTATAATCATTATTATTATTATTATTATTATTATTCTCTATTGATTATTCATTTTACCATAAGATATAATAAATATGCTTAAGATATTTCAAATATATATTTGTTTGTTTGTTTTTTTCACATGTATATATATATAGTTCTTTAATATCATAATATATATGTTTAGGACACCTCTCTCTTAATTTTATAAAAAGCACTTTTACTATCAAATCTAATATTTAAATAATAAATATTATTTAAGAATTGATAATAATTCATTTATTGCTATACATATTTAACCATCTTTCGATAAATTTACATAATATATATATGTTGTAGACGCATAGTAATAGTAGAGTTCATTATAATCTATATATTACTTAACAAGTATTTACTCATTGTTTCTTTCTCAAAAATTTTCTTATTTTTTCAATATTTTTATTAAAATTTGTCATGCACCACCACAAAATTTATATTGTATTAAAAGAATATATATTTTATATACATATCTCTTAATTATTAAAAGCACTTTTACTATCAAAATCTATATTATAATAATAAATATTATTTAAGAATTGATAATAATTCATTTATTGCTATAAATAATACACCATCTTTCGATAAATTAACATAATATATATGTTGTAGACGCATAGTAATAGTAGAGTTCATTATAATATATATATTACTTAACAAGTATTTACTCATTGTTTCTTTCTCAAAAATTTTCTTATTTTTTCAATATTTTTATTAAAATTTATCATGCACCACCACAAAATTTATATTGTATTAAAAGAATATATATTTTATATACATATCTCTTAATTTTTTTATTAAAAGCACTTTTACTATCAAAATCTATATTATAATAAATATTATTTAAGAATTGATAATAATTCATTTATTGCTATAAATAATACACCATCTTTCGATAAATTAACATAATATATATGTTGTAGACGCATAGTAATAGTAGAGTTCATTATAATCTATATATTACTTAACAAGTATTTACTCATTGTTTCTTTCTCAAAAATTTTCTTATTTTTTCAATATTTTTATTAAAATTTGTCATGCACCACCACAAAATTTATATTGTATTAAAAGAATATATATTTTATATACATATCTCTTAATTTTTTTATTAAAAGCACTTTTACTATCAAAATCTATATTATAATAAATATTATTTAAGAATTGATAATAATTCATTTATTGCTATAAATAATACACCATCTTTCGATAAATTGACATAATATATATGTTGTAGACGCATAGTAATAGTAGAGTTCATTATAATCTATATATTACTTAACAAGTATTTACTCATTGTTTCTTTCTCAAAAATTTTCTTATTTTTTCAATATTTTTATTAAAATTTGTCATGCACCACCACAAAATTTATATTGTATTAAAAGAATATATATTTTATATACATATCTCTTAATTTTTTTATTAAAAGCACTTTTACTATCAAAATCTATATTATAATAAATATTATTTAAGAATTGATAATAATTCATTTATTGCTATAAATAATACACCATCTTTCGATAAATTAACATAATATATATGTTGTAGACGCATAGTAAAAGTAGTAAGTAGTAATAAAATGAAATATTAATCTTTATATATACGTAAAGCATTTTGTTCACTATTTGATAATAATGTAAATAATAATCATAGTGTTCGTTGATAAATATAATAATTGCAAAATAATATATACACGTTTATATGAAAATATTCTATTGTTCTCTGGCGTCCTTAACATTTTCTATAAATAAAAAATATTTCATTATTATCAATCATATAGACATACATCAATATTGTTTATTTTACTACCCAATATCAATTGCCCATATATATTTGCGTAGTAATTGATAACTGTCCAGCATGAAGAATAAATATTAACATTCAACGTATTCACGATATATTACAGTGCAGTATACTTAATCAAGAGAAACTACAATGTCTTACATACATACCATATCATTAGTTATACATGCTGCCTTAAATAGATAGATACATATATGTACATATTAACTACTCACAATATCATAGAGTTCATTATAATATACTTAAGAAGTATTTACTCATTGTTTCTTTCTCAAAAATTTTCTTATTTTTTTGCAATAATTTAATTAAATTTGTCATGCACCACCATAAAATTTATATTGTATTAAAAGAAAATATATATTTTATATACATATCTCTTAATTTTATTAAAAGCACTTTTATTATCAAAATCTATATTATAATAATAAATATTATTTAAGAATTGATAATAATTCATTTATTGCTATAAATAATACACCATCTTTCGATAAATTAACATAATATATATGTATGTTGTAGACGTATAGTAAAAGTAGTAAGTAGTAATAAAATAAAATATTAATCTTTATATATACGTAAAGCATTTTGTTCACTATTTGATAATAATGTAAATAATAATCATAGTGTTCGTTGATAAATATAATAATTGCAAAATAATATATACACGTTTATATGAAAATATTCTATTGTTCTCTGGCGTCCTTAACATTTTCTATAAATAAAAAATATTTCATTATTATCAATCATATAGACATACATCAATATTGTTTATTTTACTACCCAATATCAATTGCCCATATATATTTGCGTAGTAATTGATAACTGTCCAGCATGAAGAATAAATATTAACATTCAACGTATTCACGATATATTACAGTGCAGTATACTTAATCAAGAGAAACTACAATGTCTTACATACATACCATATCATTAGTTATACATGCTGCCTTAAATAGATAGATACATATATGTACATATTAACTACTCACAATATCATAGAGTTCATTATAATATACTTAAGAAGTATTTACTCATTGTTTCTTTCTCAAAAATTTTCTTATTTTTTTGCAATAATTTAATTAAATTTGTCATGCACCACCATAAAATTTATATTGTATTAAAAGAAAATATATATTTTATATACATATCTCTTAATTTTATTAAAAGCACTTTTATTATCAAAATCTATATTATAATAATAAATATTATTTAAGAATTGATAATAATTCATTTATTGCTATAAATAATACACCATCTTTCGATAAATTAACATAATATATATGTATGTTGTAGACGTATAGTAAAAGTAGTAAGTAGTAATAAAATAAAATATTAATCTTTATATATACGTAAAGCATTTTGTTCACTATTTGATAATAATGTAAATAATAATCATAGTGTTCGTTGATAAATATAATAATTGCAAAATAATATATACACGTTTATATGAAAATATTCTATTGTTCTCTGGCGTCCTTAACATTTTCTATAAATAAAAAATATTTCATTATTATCAATCATATAGACATACATCAATATTGTTTATTTTACTACCCAATATCAATTGCCCATATATATTTGCGTAGTAATTGATAACTGTCCAGCATGAAGAATAAATATTAACATTCAACGTATTCACGATATATTACAGTGCAGTATACTTAATCAAGAGAAACTACAATGTCTTACATACATACCATATCATTAGTTATACATGCTGCCTTAAATAGATAGATACATATATGTACATATTAACTACTCACAATATCATAGAGTTCATTATAATATACTTAAGAAGTATTTACTCATTGTTTCTTTCTCAAAAATTTTCTTATTTTTTTGCAATAATTTAATTAAATTTGTCATGCACCACCATAAAATTTATATTGTATTAAAAGAAAATATATATTTTATATACATATCTCTTAATTTTATTAAAAGCACTTTTATTATCAAAATCTATATTATAATAATAAATATTATTTAAGAATTGATAATAATTCATTTATTGCTATAAATAATACACCATCTTTCGATAAATTAACATAATATATATGTATGTTGTAGACGTATAGTAAAAGTAGTAAGTAGTAATAAAATAAAATATTAATCTTTATATATACGTAAAGCATTTTGTTCACTATTTGATAATAATGTAAATAATAATCATAGTGTTCGTTGATAAATATAATAATTGCAAAATAATATATACACGTTTATATGAAAATATTCTATTGTTCTCTGGCGTCCTTAACATTTTCTATAAATAAAAAATATTTCATTATTATCAATCATATAGACATACATCAATATTGTTTATTTTACTACCCAATATCAATTGCCCATATATATTTGCGTAGTAATTGATAACTGTCCAGCATGAAGAATAAATATTAACATTCAACGTATTCACGATATATTACAGTGCAGTATACTTAATCAAGAGAAACTACAATGTCTTACATACATACCATATCATTAGTTATACATGCTGCCTTAGATAGATAGATATATATATGTTCATATCAACTACTCACTATACAATAGTTTAACATCTATACTATATCTCGGCCTTGCGCACTACCGTCTAGCTACCACTCTAGATACTACATGTATTCACTCGTACTATAGTAAGTAGTTCATCATATCACTTTGCAACATTATAAATATACATATTGAATTTCGACTAGTAAACCATCCTATATATAAGCAAACGAGAATTAACTCATTGTTTCGACCTCAAAAAATTTTTTTTCCCAAACGCTTTAAAATGTCATGAAACGTCGAGAAAATTGGTTGGCAAGTAGTTTAAAATATTTTTTTTTTTAATTTTCCCTTACAAATTTCACTTTTTGACACAAAAATGTGTTTTTTCACATTTTATCAATATTTTATATTACATACATAAAGATAAACATAAAATAAAGAGTTTTTCTTCTTTACAATTTTCTTCTATCTCTTTTCAATTAGAAGATACATTGTTATAAAGATCAATTATTGTCTTAATAATATCATGTAAATGGTAAGAGATATGAAAAATTTCTTCAAATAAAAAATCTTTATATTTAAAAAACAAATTACTTTTATTCTTAACATTTTTTTGATAAACTCAATATTTCTATTGAATATTGTACTCAACATTTTTACTAAATCTACTTGTTTTTCCTGATTTTCTGGAAAACTAATCATTTTATTAGAAAATGTGTAAGAATAAAAAATATTACATTTTATAAGACAAACACATTTTGTAAAGAAAATTTTTTGCTATCTCTTCAAAATTTATTTTTTTCGTCTTCCCAACTCATTGTTATCTATTTTTAGAAAAATTTTTGCAAAAAACTACTAATTTTTTCAACATACTAATACTTGTAAAAGTAGTCATTTTATCGTAACGCAATATTTTTTATATGAATAACTACCATGTTCTTAAAATTTACATCAACTAATAATTTTTTCAACATACAAATATTAGTAAACGTAGTCATTTTGTCGTAACGCAATATTTTTTATATAAATAATTACCATATTCTTAAAATTTACATCAACTTTAAATTTTTTCTACATACTAATATTAGTAAACGTAGTCATTTTGTCGTAACGCAATATTTTTTATATGAATAATTACCATATTCTTAAAATTTACATCAACTTTAAATTTTTTCTACATACTAATATTAGTAAACGTAGTCATTTTGTCCTAACGAAAATTTTTTTATATGAATAACTACCATGTTCTTAAAATTTACATCAACTACTAATTTTTCCTACATACTAATTATAGTAAATGTAGTCATTTTGTCATAACGCAATATTTTATTATATGAATAACTACCTTGTTTTTCGAATACACAGTATATGTATATAGTTAAAACAATCATTATGTGTTTTTTTCACATTTTATCAATATTTTATATTACATACATAAAGATAAACATAAAATAAAGAGTTTTTCTTCTTTACAATTTTCTTCTATCTCTTTTCAATTAGAAGATACATTGTTATAAATATCAATTGTTACTTTAACAATTGCTTGTAAATGGTAAGAGATATGAAAAATTTCTTCAAATAAAAAATCTTTATATTCAAAAAATATATTACTTTTATTCTTGACATTTTTTTGATAAACTCAATATTTCTATCGAATATTGTACTCAACATTTTTACTAAATCTACTTGTTTTTCCCGATTTTCTAGAAAACTAATCATTTTATTAGAAAATGTGTAAGTATAAAAAATATTATATTTTATAAGACAAACACATTTTGTAGAAAAAATTTTTTGCTATCTCTTCAAAATTTTTTTTTGGACTTAGAAAAATTTTTGTAAAAAATCAAATCTTTAAATTTATAGTTCAACTACTTAATAAGCAAACCCGTTGAAAATTGGATTATCAATTTTTTTTCGAATAAATATTTCGTTGAAAAATAGGATTATAAATATTTTTCCAATAAGACCCGTTGAAAATTGGATTATAAATTTTTTTTTTTTTAAATAAGATACCCGTTGAAAATTGGATTATAAATTTTATTTTTAAAGTCGGGTTTCCATTTTGTCAAAATTTTTTTTATTTCCCGTTTTTTAGTAACCTTAAAGTTCTATAACTGATTTTTTTATTTGTCTGAATATGGGTAGACATACTAATTTTTAGTGCATTTTTTTATAACATTTTTTTGATCCGTTTTTTTTTTTTTTAATTTTTAGTGCATTTTTTCATAACAGATTTTTAGTTTTTTTTACATGCATTTGGTTTTTTTTTTTTAAATTTTTTTTTTTGGAGTCGGTATTTTTTTGTTAAAAATTTTTTAAAGTCGGTTTGTAATAAATTAAATTGTATTTTTACACATATTAGTAAGTAAGTAAGTAGTCAGTCTCTTTCATCATACCAATGTGATACCTACAATCAATCAATCCAACGATAATAATAATTTAATAATGTTTTAATTTATGAAATACATTTGTTATGCACTGCCATCTATATTTGTTGCATGCAACGCTCTCTATGCATAGATTTTTAACACATTGGTTGTTGCAATTACTGCCATCTATCGATAAACTTTTAAAACTTGTTTGTTACATAAACTGCCATCTATTGACAAATTTTAGAAATACATATGTTGTATGCACTGGTGTCTATTGCCAAATTTTTGAATTACTCATGTTGTGTATATTGCCATCTATAGGAAAATTTTTAAAACTTATTTATTGCATGCAACGCCCTCTGTGCATAGATTTCATAACACAGTGGTTGTTGCAATTACTGCTATCTATCGATAAACTTAACCCTTATTTGTTATATACACTGCCATAACATGACAAATTTACAAAACAAATTAACAATAATTTAGATTCATTCGTGTCTATGGACTTTTAACGTTTAAAACTTACTGGAAAAAAAATTATTTTGTTTATTTGAATGCTTTTTGAAAAATACACAAGCATTAAATTAAATTTAATTTTGAATTCTTCTCGAAAAAAAAAACGGAGTCACACTCACTAGAATTTTCTTTTACTATTTTAATTTTCTTTTTCTTAATTTCTCTTTTCAATTTCACAATCATTTACAATATGGTACGATTACGATTCGTTACGATTATAGAACTCGAAGAAATAAGACGAAAAGCAAGTATATAATTTTTCGATATCTCGCTTCGTTTTCGAGATATTGATGTTAGTTTTAAATTTTTGACGCACGGATTCAAATTTTTTACGCTTTTATAGGATTTTTTTATAAGAATTTTATAGCATTTTCGAAAATAAATCGAAAACTAATAATAAAATTTTTCGATATCTCGCTTCATTTTCGAGATATCGAAGTTTCTATAATTCTTTTTTTTTTTAATTTCATCATTGAAATATCATTCTATTAACATAAATAATATTAAAGAGAACTCTAGGATTTTTCGAAATAAATTACGATTTTTTGCCAAGATTACCTAGATCAAAATTTTTTATTTATTTTATAAATACGTATTTCGACTACAAACTAGTCATCATCAGTATGAATTACCTAATTGTAATTATTCTCCGAGGAGATGTTACTTGTTGCAAATTTGGTGACGGCCTGCACCCAACCCAAATTAGCAACAAGGCACCAAATTAGCAACAAGTAACATCTCCTCGGAGAATAATTACAATTAGCTAATTCATACTGATGATGACTACTTTGCAGTCGAAATACGTATTTATAAAATACAAAAATAATTTTGATCTAGGACATTTTGGCAAAAAATTGAAATTTATTTCATTCTATTAACTTCATTTATTTTTTTTAATCCATCTGAGCGTAATTGTACTACTTCCATAAATCAGAAATAATAGTAGTTCCTGGTTCGATACATGCTGTTACACAATTCAATAAAGTATCTTCCCAAACCAACCAACCTAACCCAAAATTTAAAAAAAAATTGAATATTGTAAAAAAAAAATGAAAAAAAACTAATGAAAAAATGTGATATAATTATTTTGTATCACAGTTGTTGTTCATTTTGCGCCTAAAAAAGTTAATTAAAATTCTAGCAATAATCTTGAATGTATTCTGGCTATGTAACTTAAACTTGGTGTCAATAAAAAAATTTACTATTATTATTAAAAACCTATTTTCCAATACGTTCATAAAAACCAAAAATTTAATCGAATGTTGATAATAATATTCGATTTTAAAATCATTAAAATAACTAACACTTAATTTTTAAAACTATGCATATATCTTCAAATAATTTCAAATTAATTAACTTATACTAATTGATAAACAAAACAAAACTTCAAACCATGTTAAAATTGTTAAACTTTGAATATTGAATACAACATGGCGTCACAATGACATATACTCATATATGCGCGAGTTGATAGTTATGATATGGCACATGCGCATTGGTGTGTTCGATTCGAGCAACATATACATATTTATATGTGTGAATAATTTAGTTCGAGCAAAGTATTTATTATCTAGAATATCTAGACTTTAATAAAGTAGTTTTTAAAAAAGTTTTTACGTTTCAAACGGTATAATGTCTCGTTTCATATAATATGGGGTGGAAGAAAACCGTATTAGTATAAAACACCACCCCCCTCCAAAACCACCAAAACATTTTTACTGCCACTATTTTTTCCGGTGTATAATAAATGGATACTTTGACTTACCATTTCTTCCAGACGGTTAGGGTCCACCCCCCCCCCCCTCTATCTCGAAAATGACCGCTCTGCCATATATATATGGTATGAGCGAAAATGCTCCCCATCGACTCAGGAGCTTATTTACAACACGTCCACACGGCAGAAAGTTTGGGTTCATGGATTTTTTGACGCGCCATAACCTAGACTATAGCTAATTAACTAGTAAGTAAGTAAGTAAGTACAATACTTACTAGACTAAATACTAAATACTAATGTATTTACATAGCCAAGTCTGAACACAAACGAACGCACTAATCAGTATTAATTGAGTATTGTAAGTTGTAACTTGTAAATGCAAGACAATACAATGTAGTGTATTGTATTGTATTGTGTGTGTAGTATAATATTATAGTGAATAGAATGTATCCGACCAAAAACATAAATGTAAGAAAGGGCCAAGTTTTCGGGAAAATCCTTAATGTAATAGTTCCTTCTTAAAAAGTGATGATATGAGAGTAATGACCGAGCTATTTACAAAGTAAATAGCTCAAGACTTCATATAATAGTTGCTTGTTAAAAAGTGATGATATGGAAGAAAGGACCGAGCTATTATAAAGTAAATAGCTCTAGAGTTCAGATAATAGTTGCTCTTTGAAAAGTGATGATATCCCATTAAAGAGCCGAGCTATTTACAATGTAAATAGCTCGGTAAACTATTAACTAAAAAAAATAATGAGGGGTTAATTGATTAAATGTAAGAAAAAATTTGGTTTAAAATTATTTCATAAGTTTTCCCTTAGTATGTTTTTAAAATTTTATATAGCGCGGCAAGTTTTTTTTAAGCGTCGATTGCAAAAAACTGCATCTTGTTGTATGTATAGAACAAAAAGGTTGGTTTTGGGGGTGTTTTTACCAAGTTCAAAGGGTTGTGATGGAAAAAAACCGATCTTTCATATATATAACTATATATCATATATATATATATGATATATAGTTTTTGATTTTTATTTTATGACCATGCACAGTCATTATTATTATAATCATTATTATTATTATTATTATTATTATTATTTTCTATTGATTATTCATTTTACCATAAGATATAATAAATATGCTTAAGATATTTCAAATATATATTTGTTTGTTTGTTTGTTTTTTTCACATGTATATATATAGTTCTTTAATATCATAATATTATATGTCCTAAGAATAATCGATTATAGATAAAACGTACTAGCCAACCACTTTCGAGTATGGAAGAGGCTTTTGTATGTGAAATTTCATCACAAGTTTTAACGAGTCCACACAACGGTTTGACTTACGAACTTCACTTATACTGACCACGCAGCCATTTATGCCTTGAATTGACCTGATGGTATCATCTGCTCTGAACCTAGACGGGCAACGGACCCTTAAACTCATTATGCCACCCGGTAGGCTCGCCTAAGACCCCAAAGTTAGGTGAGAATTAAAAAATGAAAACAATAAATTCATTCATTCATATGATTAATGAGTATTTATTTTATTTATTAATTTTTATTTAGCAATCCAATGATTTACATGACATGTTTTGTTTTTTAAATGTACTTTTATTTTTTTTATTCACAAATACAAAATAAATCAATCAATTATCGATTAATTATTATCGATCTTAATAATAAATCTTAATAAATACGTCCAGAGTAGTGATTCTCGAATAATAAATATTATTTAAAGCTTTTTTTTTATTTATTTTTCTATTAACTAAATAATTTATTGAACATAACTTTTTTCGAAAACACAAAGTCTAGTATTTGTGAATATTTTAATAAATGTGTACAGACAGGCGAAGCCACAAAAACTCTTCCGGGTTGTGTTTGTTTGTATCGATTAAATAAACTACTGATTATTATTATTATTATACAGATTTCGAGGAGTGTTTGAACACTTAAAACACTACCCTTGGCTGCGTACCTGAATGTACGAATTTAACATTTTGACTAATCATGATGGTTTTTTATTTCGTACATAATATGAACTACCATCGAGTATCCAACTGTTGTGCGTGCAAACTAGTCACGGATGTTAAAAATAAAGGGATAGGAGTCACAGAGCTTGTTGATGTCTCAAGGGTATGTATGGGCGGTTTTACGGGTCTAAAAACTCCATAGAAAAGTGTTTTTTATACATTTTTCATATTTTTATGGACAATTTGTGCTGATTCCATTTGGTTTTCGAATAAAAAGATTTATTGAATACTTTGACAGTAAAGTATTTAATGTTTGATTTACTAAAGTTGCAACGTTTCGTTATTTATTTTTCAACTTCTTCAGGCAATCTATACAGAACAATGACATTTGAACATTGATTTTTTTGCAATAGTTTCTATTGGGGTCCACATCCTTGTAAATACTAAGTCATTAATAAATAAATACAATCGCACCATGCCTATTTTTTCCACACGTAACTTCAGATGTAAGTATTTAAGCGAATGATTTGGTGAGCAAGTGCAGTAGTAGTTTTTGATGCATGATTTTAGTTTGATGAAATAGAGAAGACTTCTATTTTGACGATATTTTTCATGAAATCTTATATGTATCTTAAGATGTAAGAGTAGCGAGTACGATATGTTGATATCCTACTTCCTTGTGATTGGTATACTCTGATCATGTGACTGAAGTGATAGACAAAGAAAGAAATCGTAAATAAGACGAGAGTTATAGCAGTTAATAAACATGCAATTGATATATTTCAAGTGAATTTCATCATGTGCACAGCAATGAACCTTTCATTATATCAAATATTTTTATTGCTATTGAAAACTTTAATCAAAACTTTCATGTGTAAAAAGGGCATAGGTACGATCGATTTATTTATATGGAATTTCTCATGTGTTTGTGGAGCATCTTTAAATGGTAGCATTCATCCATTTTTGTATATTAATTCGATTTATGCGCCATTTCCCCATTTTGCCTACATCCGTAACTAGTTACAGCTACTCAAAATGTTAAATAAATAAATTTCTTTTCCTTTTTTTTAAACATTTTTAGTCACATTTATATATTTTTTAAAAAATATTATGTGTAGGAATATTTATAATTTGATATCTTTGTAAATTCAATAACTGATGACAAAAGTAATCCTTTTATTTTTGGAAATAACTCTGGGTGATTTCTATTATATTTACTGTGTTCGTTTGTTTTTATATTTGTTTCAAGCATGATAAATGCGCATGTCCAGAACTTATTTATTAAACGTGATATTATGCGCCTTTAGTTATTATGCGCATTTTGATGCCATTGCGCATGTTCTGTGTTCAAGCGCATTTTGTTAAAAAATAGTGTCACTACAAAATTTTAACTAAATTAAATTTTCTAAATTCATAAATCAACAGGAAAGACTGAGAATTGTTTGTAATAACAGCTGGTTTCTTTAATTTTATTATGTTCTTACGATCATGTTGATTTTAGGGACGGAGTTACGAGAGAAGAATAAAAAAAATAAACTTGATATTTGCATCAAAATTATTAAATCTGTTAGATTTATTATGCCTTTTTCATTCGGTTTTCGGATAATAATTGGTATTCGAAACATTTGATCAAAAACCGAATGAATTAGGCACATATCAACTATAAAATTTCGAAAGAAGGACGCTTCTTTTGTGGCTTATAGTACGTATGTATAAGTCGTAATACTTGACCGATTTGGATTATGATTTTTTCTTATGATCGCGTAATGGTTGCTTTCCATTTTAGCACACAGCCGAGTGTCCGCACACTGTAAAGCACACTGTGGATGAGAAATTGCGCTAAATGAAACGTAATTTAGTTCTTATTTATATATGAATAGTTGAAACATGGCGGTATAGTGCCACACTCGAACTATAGAGGGTCTCTAAGTTCATTCACATATTTCAGAGAAAATCAACATAACCTGTTTGAAACCTAAAACGGTCAGAGTGTTGTGAAAAATAAATAAATAATATTTGAATTATTATTAGTTATTAATAATTATTATGAAGAATAAATAATAATCATAATTAATTATTATTAAACAAAGTGAACAGATTGTTAAAAATAAATTTTTTGAAAATTATTGGTAGCACTGTCGTTTACACAGGTACTACACACACTGATTTTTCTTGTGTTTTTCGGTGTGGATACGGTGTAATTTGAAGTTGTTCATGGAACACACAATGCTAACACACTGTGTCACACTACGTGGCTCTCTGTGTGTTAAATGGAAAGCAACTAATAAAATATAATTTTCAAATATATCAGAAATATGTTTCTATGGTTTACAAATGTTTAAAAATATATGTACACTTCCGTTCAATAAAATTAAACAGATCTGAACCGTATCAGTCTCTCACAATTTTGATTATTCTTGTACTATGTTTTTTTACTATACTTCCATTTCTTTCCATTTCATTTTTTCCACACTTAAAATGTATACTACTTATCTTTGTTTATAAATGAATAATTATACAGTGAGTCACAAAAGTGAGGAGTTTTATGAAATGTAAGAAAATTAACATTTCAGGTCTGTTCAATTTTATTGAACGGGAGTGTCCATTAAATATTTCATATAGGTAGGGTGCATGACGAAAACGACATCTGACGACCGCATTAAATAATGCTCTATAATCGAATGATCACTAACATATTGAAAGAAAAAAAACTTGATTGATTAATAAAATTATAAATATTCCCACACAATTATTTTATTTTTTTTTAAAGTATTTATTATTTATTTTTATTTATTTAATATAACAACAAACATTTAATAATTTTTTTTTTTTTTGGTTTGATCAAAAATATAATTATTTTTTTTCTTATAATAATGTTTTATTACATTATTTTTATTTATTTTTTAATATAATTTCTTGTATATTATATTATTCATTTTTTTGTTTGTATTTATTTACAATTTGTGTGTGTAAAATGTATAATATATCATTAAAGTTATTTTTTGTTTTATCATTATTAATCAGATAGGTTTGTTTTCATTTTTTTTTATTGACTTATAAATATAATTTTCGCTTATTTTATTTTAATATTATTATAATATTATTATTATTATATATATATTCACCAATATATTATATTTAATTTATCTAGGGATAAGGAATTATATTATAAAAAATATTGTGTTGTTTTTAGTAGTTTTTTTTTTAGAGAGTAGAGGTTGAATCCAAGCCAACGATGAGCCTTTAAAAGCTAAAATGATATTCGCGTGGTTAAATCAAAATTTTATAAAATGCAAAGAAGAGTTAATTGTATTATAAACAGGGCCAAAGCTAATTTTTACAACAAAACTATATTTTGTTTATTTATTAAATTAAACAAATACAATGAGATGTTCGTATGGGTTGGGTACGTGACGAAAACGACATCTGACGACCGCATTAAATAATGCTCTATAACCGTTGAATGAATAGAAAATTTTTATAAATTAAAGAATTAAAATTTTCTGATCGAATATATATTTTAATAAAAATAAAATAGATTTTTTATTTATTAGTAGCTGTTAGTTGCACTGTCAAAAGTAAAAATAATCAAAGTTGGTATGTTTTTTGTATGTCATAAAACCAAACAACTTTTGTTTGCCACATACACTTAAATAATTTTGGCTTAATCCTTATAAACTATGGAAAAAATACAGAAAAAAAAAGTCTCTCTTTTGCATGTAACATTTTTCCATAGATATAGTCAAATAGTTTTAGCTTGAATGTGGGCCAGCAAGTTTATTATAAATAAAAAACTATATATATATATATATATATATATATATATATATATATGTGTATGAAATTGTGATTGACATTCTTGTTGGAATCAATTCTATCATTTAAAAACTTCAATTTTATATAAATGATACACTGCTTTTTAAAGCTCTCTTTTTCTAAATGCGAACTAAGTGAGCAGGTAATTAATATTTATTAAAGCACATATGTTTTTTTTTGGTTTATTTGCAAAATTCGTATAAATGCTAAAATTACAAATAAATAATAATTAATCAATATAATTAATAATTAATTCCCTAATTAAATTAAATATCTACATACACAATCATTTTGATATTTTATGTGCAATATTATCAATAATAACTTTGTTTAGCTGTTTTCTTAATTATTTACAATGTTGAAAATATTTTAAAATAATAAAAAGTTTTGATATTAAAATCCATAGCTCAGTTACTGGCTTCAAATAAATGGCCTTTCCGCATCAAATGTTGGATATTCGATTTTGTTTTCCCTACTTATATATGCTGAGAACAATAGCAATTGCGTAGCTATCGGGGGTGTTACAAGTAGCAATTACCGGGGCCCCTTAACCCATGGGCCCCCAAATTTTCAAGTCAATTATTGCAGCTACTTGTAACGATGTCGGATAACGATTTATGCGAAAATACTAAGAAGCTGGTCGAACGGTATGATGCAGATATCAGCGACAAATTTTATGCACAATTGTTGTATCTCCGTGCTGGTGTCGAAAGTCGTATAGAAAAACTTCTATACTAATACTAATAGAACATTATTTATAGAACATTCGGTTTTGTCAGCCACTTTTCTGGATGTTTGCACTGCTTTAATGTTATTTAAAAATTAGTACCCCAAGGAAATGTCCAAGGAAAACTTAATTTATTTCATTACTGTTCTCAATATACACAAATAGAAATAAAAAAAATCGCATACTATATCTAGACCTTTGGCCCGCTGTGATAATTTATATGGACCCAGGTTGAAGTATGACTGGTCTTGATAATTTTTATTATTTGAAAATATTTTTGTTTATAACAGTTTTAAAAATTACTCTTATTCTATTATAAATTATGTTTTATTGACCGCGTTCATGTTTCCCCATTTTATTTATTTTTATTTATTTTTTTATAAATACTATTTGTAAATTGGAAATAAATCGATTTTTGGTTATTTATTTAAAAATTACATCAACCATTCAAAATTCGTATTTTAAATGTATTTTATTTTTAACATCTAAAAAATACAGGTTTTTTTTTTTGTTCAAAATTTATATTTTACAATTTTTTTTCCGTATTGTTATGTTCAAGTTTATTTGTTGTTCTGTAGGTACGAAGAATGTCTGGGTGTTTAAAAAAAAAGTATCAACAATCACATTTTTTGTCATCTCTCTGGAGGGAGTACGTTTTTTATTGCATGTGTTTGTTACATTGACCTCCATATATATGTGGACACTCACCCTCCTTATAGTTTCGAAATGGGACAATTTGATGTATAAACTAGCGCCGTCTATGTATGAAAAGGAGTGTGAAAATGTAGTTTTGAGAACTCAAGTATTTGAGTTGGATAAATTAGAAACTAGAGATAGTAGGTCTATGTTTCCTGCCCCAATCCGGTGACATATCCTTGGGTCTACAAGTTTCGGTTTTGGTATTTTGGTGAACAAATTAGAATTACTGCCAGAATGTCGAAATATTAAGCTCTACCCTTGACAGAGATCCCAATATCGAATTATAATTTGCAAAGCTTATAAAAACAAAATAAACCATTTAATTAATAAAAATGCTTATCTTTAAAATGAAATTTATCCCATGGAAGTTTTGCTCTGCTACCAATATCAAAATGTAGTATATCCAGCAATCCCGATATATTATTAGTCTAATAATAGATCTTTCGGCTAAAAGTGTCCATTTAACTAAGAAGAGATGATGTTACTAATGCATTTGGTTGATATAGACAAATGACGTCTATTGCCTTTTAAAGGTTAACCATACGTCAGCAAAAACCAGTTTGTTACTAATTGTCATTGTGCAAAAAACACAGATTTTGATGAAATTGTCGACTTTTGTACTAGATTGCTGATCGAATCTTTTGGTAAACATGTTCTAACCCAAAACATTTGTGAATGATTGTTAAAACGTCTAAAAAGTAGTTATTTTGTTGTGAAAGACAACCCAGCCAATATCCAAATCAGAAAGACTTCTTACAAGAGTACAATAATAACTTATTAAAGTAGTCATTTTTAAGAACTCCAAATTAAGATCTCTTAAAGAAGTCTAATTTAAGTCAGAAAGTCAGTCCCGTGTTGTATCAAAAAGATGTTCTATATAGATTATTCAATTGCTAAATGACATGACTCGGCGCATAGTACAAATTTGCCGTTCCTTTGAACAATAATTTGTTCATGAGTTCCACAAGCCTTCATTAGATACTACCCAAATTTCAACAACTATTTTAATGAAATGGAATTATAAAATGCATATTTACATACATGATTATATTGCTTTCTTGGTACGCAAAATGTTTAATAAACCCACAAACTGTAAACCGGACACAACAACGTCTTGGGACGTAGAATAGCAACATCACGAATTCGACATAAAAGTATATGAAAAAAAATAAACTTTATGATATGTTTTCTTTGGAGCGGATATTTTTTCAAGAATTGGAAATTACAGTGTGTGGAATTGTGAAAGATGTATAATGATTTCCGTTTTTATGGATAGATTTGCAAATGTATGTGTATGGGTGTGTATGTATGTATGTATGTATGTGTAATGTGTGAACACGGCCTCAGTCGAAATTTGAAAATTTCAGAAGATAATATTATGTCATTTGGATTATCTTCTAAAATTTGTTATTATTTGTGTTGGTTTTCTTTTGTTTTTTTCTATAAAGTTTTTCTAGCTAATTTATGCTTTGTTATTTAGGATAAAGTGTTTGTTGTTTTGAAAAAGCATTGAAAATTAATCATAACATTGTTTTATTTGGCACTCTCAAATCACCCAGTTTTTCTGTACTCGCTGTACTCGCCAGATGCGAGTGGGTGTAGTAATGACTCGAATACCATGAAAAAGTATGTTGCATAGGGTTTCTGGTTCTTGACATTGATAATATGACATTAAACTACCGTTTTAGTTTTTGAAACGAATATTAATTTTACATTATGTCAAAGCTATAGTTTTTACGTTGTACTTACTTGAAGAAAAAAAAAGTGTATTAGGATCACACTTTTTCGAATATTTTTACAATATTTGACAATGTATGGTAAAATATGAAAACAAAATAATATGAATGGCAGATTACTTAAACCGGAAATACTATGCATCACATTAATTTAGTACATAAAGTATATGTTGTGTACAGAGTCATTCAGCGAACGGTGTATACCTACACGTACAGAAAGCTATGTCAAATAAATAATGAAATTTAATCTGTGTGATAGAGGAATTCTAGAGGATCATTTTAATTTGAGCAAGCAGTGTTTTTTTTAAAGAATTCACTCTACACACAGACGTATTAAGGCAAATTATATAAATATGAGATTATTGATGATTAAAAACATTTAGCTCAATAATTTTAAATATATTCAATGAAGTTAATTATAGCCTCGAAATAAAATAAAATTTTACAGGTGATTTATGTGCCGATTCTATTCGGTTTTCGAAAAAATGGTTAGATCAAAAGTTGTCCATTATACAAATTCTAACAGCTTTTATAAAAAAAATTTTCATTTTTATAATTTGTTGTGTACTTTTTCTTAAACAGAGCACATGGTGTCTCCAATGAAGCCTCCACAGCATTTCAAAAAATTCCTATTTTCTGTAGGATATCTAAAAAACGGTTGGTGATATAAAAAAGGATCAGCAAAATAATTATAGTGAATTTTATACTCTACAAGTTTTATATATATTATATACCTTCAAACACGATTTGACGCATAAGAAAGAAGATATTTCCATAATACCTATGTACGCGACCTTTCCCCTTGAATATCTTAGGACGCGGAGACGAGATTATATTAGACTTTTGACCCAGTTTTTATGTCAAAAAGGTCTATGTAAATTTTCGGCTTATTATCTTTCATTCCGAGGTACAGCCAATTTTTTGTCTAATTTAATTGTACTAAAAGACACTTTAGGAATTTTGATAGTTCCAAATTTAATTTCGAAAGTTATTGAGCTAATTGGTTTTTTTTTTGTTTGATTGTGTGAAATATTCTAATAGGAACAATTATTGATTACAATGCTTTTTCAATAGTAAAATTAATTGCTAAGTAGATTAATTAAATATGGCGATTGGTGATAACAAACAACAATTCTTATCATTTTTAATTATTTATATAACAGCAACAATTGTTTTTTTTAAATATATGTAAGTATTCGCAACAATAAATATACTTATGTTTTTTTTTTAAATATTTTTTTAACATAATAATATGTCTCCGATTTGTTTAAAAAAATTTTTCATTTATCAATCAATATATATTTACATATTTCAATAAAAAAGTGGCTAATTATGAGATGAAAATAGAGGTGTGAGTTTTTCTTATTGCTGAATGATTTCGATTCAATTTGGTACAGTATTTTTTTGTTCGGAAACACTTAAACTGAAGGATTGTAACTAGGAGTGACATTTAAATTTGTAATCTATGGATGTGACGAAAACGACATCTGTAGACAGTATTAAATAATGCTCTATAACCGTTGAATGAATAGCAAATTGTTATAAATTAAAGAAATAAAAATTTCCGCTCACTAAAAATATAAGTGGAATACCACATCTGAAAAGGGCTAATAAATATTACGTATTGTGTTTAAAAAAAGTATGTAAAACATACATTTTAATAAGAATAAAATTCATTTTATATTTATTATTAGTCGACAGTTGGCTGTGAAAAGTAAAAATAATCATAATTCAAAAAAAATTCACCTGAAATACTATTGATACATGCAAATAAGTACGCAATTTGCAAAAACATTTTCCGATTTTGTTTCAAATAATATATACATTTTCACGATTCATTTGAAACTTCCAAAATTTTATTCATTGAATCCAATTATAATGGGATTTATCCATACGTAACCACTAAATATCACCCCTAGTTCAAAACACAAAATTGTTCTCCAGGACCGGAAAGGAGATGAAACATTTATTTGGCAAGATAATTTTTAGGGAAGTTTGGCACACAAATTGCTTAAGTCAATAGTGACAAATTCTCCGATCCGGTAATTCGCTTTTACGTGGGCAAAAAATTACAGGAGATTTGATATCGGTTGAGTTTGGCACAGATATTGGCAGTATTAGCAAAATCGTATAATACTATTCATATTATTTAATTTTGCTTTTGAATTTTAGAAATTAATTTAAAAAAAAGTGTGATCCTTAAGTTTGTTTTCTTTTATATTCATTCGAAGTATTCCATTCTAAACAAAATCGAGATCTCAATAGCATATAGAAGAGGACACCTCACTTTTCTCGTATTCTCGAAATTACCACAAATAAAATATAAATGTATTAAAATTTATTATGCAGGATTTTATTTATATTTTATATGGACATTAATTTTGATTTTTTTTTTTAATAAAATAATATTTTTTTTTTAATAATCTAATACAAAATTCTATAATCTATCAAAATGGTAACCAAAAATTATTTCGATTGCAGTCAAAAATATATTAATTATTTTATATTACACGGATATAAATATAAATGTATAATATTTAATGATTATTGTGGTTTGATGACGCGATTGGGATTTAATTTTAGTGCCGATTTTATTTTTGTCATAAGTTGTCCCTAATTTAAATAAAACTGGTTAAAATTGCATTCTAATTTGAAACACAATTTCGATATTTAATGATATTATCGGTTTCATTTAACATAGAATCACATTGTCAAGATTTACTCGGCGATTATTGGCTAGACGAAAAAATATAGAATATTCTTCAAATTAGTACGCAATTCTAACGATATTGGGTTTTAGTAATAGGATTTTTATAGTAAAACTTGGTTTATTTTTTTTTGTATGCTGGTTTTTAAATATCGCCAACTTTTGTCGAAGTATACGATTCGTTTATGTTTCGAAAAGTGTTTAGCAATAAAACAAAAATACAATTTCTTTAGAATTTTATATAAAATTATGAATGCAGTAAAAGAATCAATGAAACATTTTCATAACATAATTTCGACTGAACCAAATTTATGACGCGTTTTATTTTTAATAAATAATACAAAATATATGAAATACCTGCGAATTGAAACTTCATAAAATGTTTGAAATCAACTAATTGACATTTATTTCAAATCGGAATAATGTTTAAATTATTATTTAAAAGCTAAATGAAGGTATATTGTGCCTCAGAATAAAGTTTTCGAAATAAAGAATTAGGTATATGCAGGACTAAGATTTACTCGCAGCTAGAAAGTACTTAATAAACGTTTCTAACAAAATTTTATTGATTAGTTCAAACTAGTATTTAATGATTAAAAGTTTATTCAATTAAAAATATCCGATCACATGTCGACTGCATGCGAGTATATACGATACATTTAATAGTGCCATAAGATATGGTATTGTGTACAGCTTTCGTTTTATGATAAGTCATATTTTTCTAGACTGTTGCATACCTTAGTCTAATTAATGATATAAAACTCAGTGTGTTTTTAAATTTTATAGATTCGCCATTAATTACACAAACGAATCAATTTTATAAATTGAACAAATAAAATTGTGCATATACCCAATTGAATAAAAAGGTCAAGTAAAATCAAGAAAATAAATATTTGCCTAAGACACTTATTAGATTGTAAAGTATTTTTTGTAAATTGTTTTAATATTGATACAAATGGTGCCTCATAAATCCATATGAAGCACCGTATGTGTTAACATTAAAACAATTTTGCATGTATACCCAAATTAATCAAAGATATCGATAAAACCAAGAAAATAAATATTTATCTAAGACACTTAATATATTTTAATGTCTATCTACAGATTATTTATTAGGATTAGTACGCTTCGATTGGTTTTTTTAAATTTATGTATAGTTTTTTTTTCATAATTTTGTTTTTTTAGTAACCAATATTATTAATAATCGTAGTAAATAAGAAATTATGGCAGTCTTGCAATTTGTTTGTTTTGTTTTAAATATGTTTTTTTAAAGTAATTTCTTTGGTTTTTTTTCTCTTTAAATTTAAAACAGAAACACTAAAATATTTCGTTGCAGTATTTTGCTTTATTTAATTATTAATTAATATTTCACCATAAATACTGTTTTTTTTTTTCATTTTGTATGTTTAATTATAATTATTTATCGATATAATTTGAAATGTTTTATTTTATTTTATTTTTTTCATTTAAACATACGTTTTTTTCTATTTTTTTTTTTAGTTATTTAAAAATCTAAATGTTATTTTTATATTTTTATATATTTATATAAATACTGTGTGTTTATTTTTGTTTTTCATCTAATCATAAGAATCGATTAATAATATTGGAAACTTTTTTTCATCAGATCATAGAACGGTTTCCATTTCTGCAATCTCTGTTTTTGGTGATCTGAAAATATTGAAATATGTTAAAATAATGTTCTATATGGAATGGTATGATATATAGAAAACTATTCGAATGCGGCCAGCATGGAAATGAAAGCAATCGGTATATCACAATGAGAATACAAAATTTCCAAGTTACACTTCTTTAAACGCGATTTTCAAAACAAAATCGTAAAAAATTGTATTCGAATAATTTTCCATACACTTCTAACTCCAAGTCTATACTTATTCTAACTGTTAGTTATTAATGCTGTGAATAAGACAATTATTCTTTGTCACTAGATTGGTAACATCCGTATTTATAACACAGATCAGAAAATGTATTCTTTGTCGAGCAAAAAAATGCAACTCTTTTCACGTGATTCCATGCCAAATCAAAGATTCAATCTGATTAGTTTTAGAAAAATTTCTTGAGTAACGCTTTTTTTTGTATTACTTTCACAGAATTTAATTTGATTTGTTACTACGTCTGAAGAAACGGAATCAAGGGATAATGATGGAAACATGAGGTTGTCATTTTCCAGAAACAGACATTATTTTATATCGTCTACTAAATGACAATATATTTTTTGAATGCAAAAATTTCCAGTGCTATTTGTTTGCTCGATATACTTACCTCTGATCTCTGACCAATAGCATTTCAATTTCAGTACAAATATATATTTCATAAATTTTTGATCAACAGATTTTGATTAAAATATTTTTTCTTCTAAAATTTCAATCATTTACAACTTTATTTTGTGTTGACTCCAAAGAAAAAATATTTTTTCAAAACTACCTTCATATTGATACAATCGGTGTCTCATAATTCAATATGAGGCACCATATGTGTTAATATTATATTAGTTTTATACAAAAATGTTTTCTTTGAAAAAACAAAAAGATTGTATATGATTTATAACAAGTGAAAATAGCAACTAGCTGAATTAATTGCTTAAATACCACATATATACTGAGTTTATAAAAACATATTTCTAACAAAAGTTATTTATTTTTAAAAAAGGAACATGTTTTTCTCATTTAGATTACATTTAAATTTAAACTCGTACGGTTTCAAAGATGGAAATTGAACCGTGAATCGCACCCGCCAGACGGATTTAGTTCGATTTCTCCCATTCATGAACATTCACAGGAAAACTATCTTATTCGATGAAGATAGTTTCTCATGTTGTCTCATATGATCGAAAATATATAAATGTACCAGAAATTAGCATACATTCACTTTGACTAATTTTCTATAAAAAAATTGTTCACTCCAATAAAAGCAAAATTGACCATAATCGCCACTATATTTGTTTTCAAGAATATTCTTCGAAATTATTCCATCGCTATTGCCAAGCATGCAATAATAATGAATATCTATTTATGTATGGGTTTCATGAAGTAGAAACTTTCTGAAACGTTCGAAACTTGTGTGATATTTATAAAATGATGTTTTTTTTTTATATTTGTTGTATGAAACACTACCAAATAAATTTGATTTGATTGTTTTGTGCGGGATGGTTCAGGTTGATGGTTGTAAATACTTACGTGAGAATTTCGTTGGTACTGCTAGATAAAAAGTTTCTACTTCTCAAAACTGTATTTTCAAGTTCTGGCATTCTGAAATATATTTATAAACTACATTAACATCGAATCGACACGAATTTCACAATTTCGAATGTTTTTTATGCATTTCTTTGTACTTTTCTCATTTCTATTCTAGTTTTGACATACATTCGATATTCGTATTATTTTATCTAAGATATTTTTGAGTTTTCATAGCTTCTCATACAAATTTACAATATTTCGAATTGGTTTTTTTGGCTAAAAATTAATGTGGTATATTGATACCCGAATTTTTTTTTTCGAGTCTTGTCTGAATATATGTGCTCCCGAAAAATTAGCCCGATACAATAATTTTCAGGAGTTGCTCACAAATTTTAAAAATGGTCAAAATTAGAAATTTTGTTTATTTTTCAAAATTATTTTTCAAAGATAAAATGAAGATAGTTTTAATCCATCCCATGGACACTGGTTACTTAATTGTCCCCAAATATAATCTTTAATTTCGGTTGTGTACACGTTGTTTATTTTGGTTCTAAGTGATGTCAACTGATTGCGACAAAAATGCCGAGCTTCAATATAAATATTTAAAGGTCGCTCGAAAACATCCAATATATAGGGCTTCAACACATTTTAAATTCTCGAGCGACCTTTGACAATTTATATTTTGAGCTAAAATTTTCAGAATGTCCTTTTTGCCATAGGCCAAAAAAAAGTTAGCTACTGCAAGAAAACATTTAAAAAAATCCAATTTTGACCAGTTTTGAAATATGCAAAATTTATGAGTAGCCCCTACAAAGTTTGGAGGAGGGTTCCTTAAACGTCGAAGACTTGAATAACATATTTTCATTCGAAGCTCGAAAAAAAAGAATATTCCGGTAAAAATGTACCACCCCAATAAACATATTTGGTTTCAATCGGAAATTTCTAGTTGTAGGGTGGAATAGGGTACACTTATTTCCAATATTCAAATCAAGCAAATATTATGGATATCGTCTGTTGACGTCACATGACAGAGAAAGGAAAATATTTTGGATAATTTCACATGTCACAAATTTTTGAAAATTATTTTATTAATTATGACTCCAGTTTTAATGGAAGTCAAAATTAATAAAAAAAATTACTGAAAAATTTTAAACACTTATTTTATAAGGTTTTTTATCACATAATAATCCAATTAATGCAACAATTATTTCGAGGGGAAATAAACAGTTAACGGAAGGATTAAAAATATATGTTTGGTTATTCCTCACAAATGTGGAATTTAATTTGGAATAAATATTAAGAATGTTCTTTGGAGAAATATTGTAAAAATGTCAATTTAAAAAAAAAATCATAATAATTCATTACATGTTATGCGAAAATTTGGGTGTAGGTAAATTTGAGGTATTTAGATTGAGGTCTCAGATTTTTAACAATTATTGAAAGGTATTCACTTGTGTGTAGGGTCAGACAACAGCAATTGTATTTGAAATGAAAGATACGTACCCATTTTTAAATTAACTATATTTTATTAGGTTTTACAGATCAACCTTCAAATGGAATTAATTTTCTGCTTTTTTCGATGTAAGCAAAAAAAAGTGTTCGAGTGGTAAGAAGTGTTAGAAATGTAGAATTTATTTAAAAAAAAATTTGATTCCTTGTTCTAGTATTGTGTTGAAATGATGGATTTCAATAGTTGTGGATGAATGTTAACTCGTTTTTGATACCTAAATTATAAATCTCTTTGTAAAATATTTGATCAAGTGATTTAAAAAACAATTTTATGGAGTAATGCATTTGTGAAGAGTTTCGCCTGTAGAGAATAAAAATTCTTATTGGGAATATTTCTGGCTGTTGTTTTTTGTAACTGACAAAACCGAATTATGCCGTAATTTCTTTAAGAAAAAACTATTGTTTGGATATAAATGTAACTGTTATACACTAACCAAGGGCCGTAATAAATTCCTGGTGTTCGGAGTTCCTTTGGGGAGGACTTTGTTTTGTGAAACTCTTTTTTTTTTAAAATCGTAATGAATTATTATTTAGTATTTATATACAGAGTGTAAGAGTATATGATGATGGTAGGCGTAAAACACAAAAAAAGGCGGAAATTTGATTAACAACACTTGAAAATTTGACGAATGGTTTTTAATTTCAGTCCCGTCTTCTTTCGTATATACGCTATATCAACATCTTATGCCCTTACAACTAGTATAATCTAAAATAATATCTTTAGAGCTAAAAAGCAATAGATTTTTGGAGCATCAATTCTGTAATTATGATTAAGAAGTTTAAAATTGTTTGAACACCATATACAACACACGATTTAATAACACACATGCAAATCACAGCCATATATTTTTTCTGTAGCTTTGGCAGCAGCAAAACAGCAACTAAATAAATCATGCCCTAAACATAGAAAAGAACATCGAAAACAATCCACAATCATTCGATTCGAAAAAAAATAATTTGTAAACATGTAAAACACACAGAGCATAATAAAATATTGACATAGATAAGATTTAAATTTATATACAAAACAATATTATGCAATTTAAGATGAGTTTTTTGTTCGGGTGGAAGTGACAGAGTTATTGGTTTTCTTACTGTAGATTTTCATCTGCTGCACGTAAACATATACAGCGCCATTTTGTTGCACCACGTACTTTTACACCATGACATATCCTGCGGCATGAGTATGTGGAGATAATAACAGAACACACTCTCCAAACAAATAAATAAATAAAAATAAATAAAATAATATTAAAAAATAAAATAGAACAATTTGTACACCAGAAAATAAATTTATTAATAAATAAAATAAAAATAAATTAAAGTACAAACATAATAAAACGATATTACACGAACTAAAAATAGATAGAAGACCTATTCCTGAAATAATTCTGAATTTTTTGTATCTTCCTAGAATTGTCTACTAGAAATGAGTGATTAAGGCAATATGGACAGAGGAAAACTATGTCGATACTGAAGCAATACAGTGAAATATGTAAAATCGAGAAAGAACTTTTGTCTATTATTAGGGCTGTTATATTAAAGTATAAACGAAAAACTTGGCCGACCTGTTAACATATTTTCCTCATTTTTCGATTAATTATATTTGAATAAATTACTAAATCATATTTCACTGTATTGCTTGTTTTGATATGAATTGATTAATTTACTTATTGAAGAATCTACAAATTATTATCCAAAGAAAGAAAATTTCAGGCAAAATGTTTGATAATAGCCCAAATAGGCAGATATCATGTTCACACATCTTCTTATTTGATAAAAGATTTGAAAAAAAAGTAGAAATATACGTAAAATTACCTAGTTTTATTTATTAAACATGGATTTCTACAAATTCACACTCAGCACAGTTAGTAAGGAAAATTGTAGTCTTTAAAGAAGCTTACATTATATATTGTTCAAAAACAATGTAGGGATTAGTTTTTTAAATTTCCATAAAAGCTTTTTAATAGGAGAACTCTAATTAAGGCTGGACATACATTTAATGTACACTATGGTAAAATGAGTCCAGCTTTTACAAGTTAATTTAGCTGGTATTATTGTTCGCCTTATCTGATTGAATACAATTAACAATTTTTTTCGTTTCTCAAAACAAAAAGACAAAAATATCAAAACAAAAAAATGAATATATTTACAATGCCGAAGACAAAAAATATATTTACAAAAAATATGATGATATTTTTCAAAATTTCTCAAAAAAAAAATTTACTGTACAAATAAGTTGTGCCAATCGAATTAAAAAAATAGAAATTTTCTTAGTCATAGAAAAAAAAAATCAAAAAGCTTTGTGAAAAAACTGCTTTTTTAAAGCTTTCAATTTGTTTATCAATAAAAAAGTGTCTTAGCCCAGTACAAACGTTCTGGTATGCAATTTTTACATTTTTTCTTCTGTATGTTAAAACCAGTAACAATTAAATCAAGTTTTCAAATTCGAAAGACCTCGGCAAAATGTTCTGTGGCCTAAAACCACCAACTTTATGACTTTGGTAGTTGATTCTCTAAGCCGAATATAAATATCCTGATTTACTGATATTTATGACGTCATTTTACTGATATTTATGTGACGTCATTTTAAACTTAAATTTTTCTACACAACCTCTTTGATATGGCAATGAAAATCTTCGGAAGACCAGATTCAACCCACGGGCCCTAGCTGGATGACCGTTAAATCTTAAAATGGCAGACACGCCAAGATAGTGGATTACCTTCTCTTCACGACCTTCTTGATATGCTTGACGAGTAAAATACAATAAACTATGTGTCGAGATCATTCTGAACTCAAGATACCGCTGAACACCAAAAGATTATTTATTTTTGTCTAATCAATATGTTGACATCCGAAAAAGAAACTGCATTCATCAAGTAACGACAAAATCCTATTTTCTCGGCATTGCAGCGCACTTGTTATTAGAAAATTATGTCCACTATTAAATTAAAGACTTCTTAAGCTGTAAAAACAACTCATTATCGAGCGGTTATGTTCTTATAAAACTTCACCGAGGTCTTTTGAATTGAAAAACTTTGTTTTTTTATAACTGTCCTGAAGATATGCAGGAAAATTGCATATACGATCTTTTGCGTGATATGACCAGTAATTTGAACCAGGCTCTAAGTTTAAAAAAAAAACGTGTATTATTTTCGTGTAGAAAAATTTGTATGTGAAAATTGTTTTTACTAATCTACTAAATTCATGCGATTTTCTATAGATACTTAAGTGTTCTCTCATAGTTTATTAGTATGCGTGTGAATTCAAAAGTATACTTAAGTGTGTTTGAAAGTCAATTTAGAAAAAATTTTTGTAAAAATTTAATATTTGTACGTGCTGTAAATGTTAGAACGTGTTTTTAAGAGTGTTTTTTTTTTTTGATAAAAATTTTGTTTTTTCAAATAAATGTTTGTTTGTTTTGGATACTAACTTGCTAGGCGGTGGTTTGAGACCATGTGCTTCCATATCTTTCTCTAATTCTTTTATTCGTAATCGTGCCATATCTAATTCATGTTTTACTTTCCATAAATGTGTATCGCATATTGGATCTCGACATCTGAAAATTTATTTTAAAAAAAATTTGCAATAATGTTGTTTTGAAAAATAATGATAAAAATTTCTTTAGAACTTTGGAATAGTTTTCATAAGTTTTCATTCAAGAAATATAACAGAGATAATTGTTTAAATATCCTATATATACGGAGAACACGTTAAACTGTCAGCATGCAAACTGTCAGCAAGATATATATTTTCCTCCGGAAGGCACATATTCATACCGTCTTTGCTGATAAAAAGACAAGTATTTTATACACAAAAGGTTTTTACTTGCTGGAATTTACAGAACTATACTAAATAAAGTGATAACTTACCGATGATGACGTAGGATATCTTGAGCTTCAAAGACAGCACCACGAAATGTTAAACTTTTGCCCATACTGAGACTAATTAACGCACAACATCCACCACGATCAGTTTTCGCTAAATGTTTTCGAACGTATTTAAAATAAAGGTGCTCTAATAGTAGGAGTAACGCAGCAAATAATATACCAGCCATTAATAATAGAAATGCACTTAAAAATTGTTCAAGTGCTAATGGATCTGAACTCTTATGCTCCTGTTTACCCGGTTTACATGATCCTGTCATCCAGTAACGTCGTAAACGTTCTAAATCACCATTCTCTCGATAATCTAATAATCGTTTATTGAACATTTGTACGTATTTGGAATTTCTTGAAAATGCCAATCCGTAACCTGTCATGGCATACCTGAAAATATTTCAAACAAATATTAAATTAAGAATATTACATTACCATTTGGAACTGGAAGGTTGCGGGTTCGAATCACGGCGGTGGTAGTTTGTTAATCATAATCAATGGAGCAGTTAATTGACTAAACTTTCGGTGTTTGAACAAGAACGAACTAACCAGCTGTGCTTGTGAAAGATGAATATCATCATATTTTCTATCAAAGTTAGCTGCAGTCGCGCAACCTACAGAACCTAAAGGACGGCACCGCGGAGTTTAGACTGATGTCATTCATTTGATCCTGGGAATATCTAGATAATTTTGCCGACGACTTTTTTGTTGGATTCCCTCAAGATAAGCTTAGATGTATGCACGGATAGAGAAATTTTGCTCTTTATTACTTCTACAATACTTGACAATGACAATGCAGCAAAAATCGCTGTCTGGAAAACAGTAGCAAAAGAGTGAATTCCAAGATTGACTCTCTGCCTCTGTGCCAGGACTTCGAAGATATCTATCTTAAAGAGTATTTCTTCAATGCTTACCATTGGCCCACTGTTAATAATCGACAATCTTCATCTTGTGCAACTAAATAATCCAGTACTGTTCCATCGTAAATGAAGGCATCTATATCACCAGTTAGTACAGCATCGACACCTTCCAAAACATTTGTTCTGTTAAATTTACTCATATAATGATGCATTGTCGGATAGTAACGCTTTAACGTGGAGTCTGTGTGCGACCATGGAATTGTTCCAAATTTAAATGAAGGTCTGTATGTGAATGGTTTTGATAATCGATGGTCATCAATTCCTACAAAAATTGAATCAGAAATTAACATTACTAAATTATGAATACTGGTTGTTTGTTTTGATGTCACAAAGATTCCCGCTTCTTGTAGAGGTGCATTTGTGATATTAAATTTTACCTGAGAATTCATGAAACTCTTCACGGGTTATCATGAACGCTGCTAAGTTGGCAGTGTATATGGCCAGAAACACTACAGCAAACATAGCCCATACATTGGTCATAAATCGAGCGGTAAATCCTCTCGGAGAATCCACATGCACAGCAGCTTGAAATAGTACCGCCCAAACTAACCAATACGTCCGGAATAATGAGAATCTATGATGCGGCGAAGGGTTCATATGTTGTAACGATAATTTCATATCAAATCCACTCGGCGACAGCCATTCAAATAGGAATATTGTAAATGTGGCAGCGTGTATTGCAACAACTCCTACCAGCATCCATGATGCCGTGTCAAAAGGTTCCAGGAATGCCGTTGGTGAAATAATACCCGTTCGTTTTGCTACTACTATGGCTATACCAGTCTCCATAAATGGTATACTAAAATCAACCTTAAAAACAACATTCCCCATTAAGTATCAAAACTTGGTCCCTTCTCGAAGAAAACCCAAAAGTGTAATACTATAGCAAATAAGTTCTCGGTATAAATACTTACATGTGGTTTCCGTTGGCCACGTTCAAATACTTATTTCGAAAGTTCCCTGCAAAATGCAGTATGGAACACAATTTCTTTGCAGTAGAAATAAAAATAATTTCACTCCCTATAACTTTGCTTCACTTTAGTTTTGACCGAAAAGTTATAAACAAGGAATATAATCCCCTGCTCTTAAATTAAAGGTACCGGAATGTCTAAAAATTATTTTGCTATAATACTCTACATTTTGGGTCTCTCTAGAGGGAAGAATCAAGTATATATCAAAATCGTTTTTGCGCAATTAAATGATGGGAGATGTGAAAAGTTTGTTTAAAATTACGGGATTACAATTTATACTAACCACAGCTTCTCGTTCGGAATTAATCATTAAACTGGTTAACACCATATCAGTTTTACGATTAACTAAATCAGCAATTAAACCATTCCATTTGCCATCTTGTAATGTACCCCAACGGCCATCTTCAACACGTACCAATTCATAAGTGAATCCTAACTCTTCAGAAAATTTCTCCAACAAATCAATACAAAATCCAGAACAACATTGATAAAAACTTGCATTTCGATGTGCTTGACTAATATCCACTCTGAAAATAATAATAAAGTGTCCGGTTAGTAGACCCAGCATGTTGTGTTTTCTTCTTTCTCCACCTTTCTCCTTGACCAATTCTACGAATTTGGACTTTCAAATACCATATATAGCATATCATTTTTGAGAAACTTACACGTATATATATTTAAGCCCGTTTTTACACATGAAAGTTTTGATGAAAGTTTTCAATCGCTATAAAAATATTTGATATAGCTAAAGTGCACACGATGAAATTCACTTGAAATCAATCAATCGCATGTTTGTTAACAGCTATAACTCTCGTCTTGTTTACTTCAGTCACATGATCAGAGTATACCAATCACAAAGAAGTAGGAACACATCAACACATCGTACTGCACACTACACAACTCTTACATCTGAAGTTATATATAAGATTTCATGAAACAATCAAAGTCAAAATAGAAGTCTTCTCTATTTCATCAAACTAAAAAGTTTTCTGTTTTGATCTTTTTAAATATCCGTATCCTTTTAAAGTGGATCACCCTGTATGTATTTATCAGCATCATGTAGTAACAAATAATTAGAATAAAATTGTAATAAAACGTTTAGTAATGTAACGGTTCACTTACTCGGTGATATCTTGATCAGATGCTACACGACACAAAACCCCCCGCTCCACGCTACATTTCCCCGTAACGGGATCGGGTGGTGCTAAACTAATATACGGTGGTTCTTCTAAGAATGTTATACGTAAATGGAATTTTTCAGGTACACCTTGTGGCGGGGTGTGACTGTTCCCCGGCCATACGATATCTTTTATATCTAAACCTTCTTTCACCCATGATTTCCAAACACCAATCTAAAGAAAATCAGATAATTTTATTTTACAGTAAAAAATATGAACGGTAAACATTTATTTTTATAGTAAAACCTCTTTACAACTTATATATTAATTATTTAGGATGTAGAAAGTTAAGCGGAAAATAATTGCATAAACATTCTTCATTTTTAGATACTGACGTCCATGAACAAAAATGACCTCTAATCCAGAAAAACAAATTTTCACCATTTTTGATCTTGGAAAAAATGTATTTTAATCTGACTTATCAATAAATTGTAATCTTACGGGTCGACATAAAGCTGAACGTATGGGACGACACATTTTGTTCATTTTTCTTACCCGTATTTCATTGGTTCTACGTGAATTTTGTATAGGATTTTTTCTGTGAAGAAATAAATTTAATAATGACCTTTGTTAACGTAAATAGTTTACGAGATATTTGACAAAAAATTGATTGTCGAGACCAATGAGCTTCAACAGCCCATTTTTGTGCATGTGCAAGTTTGTTATGGACTTTTTTACTTTGTTTTCTCGTACCAAACGAGGGTAATTCCGTTGGAAAATCTCCACACGTATTTTTTAAGATGAAAGCTCATTTTTATGTACTATTTAACTGGACTATGATATTGTATGGTTGGTTAAATAATGTTATATGAAATTATGATGATCATGACTCTTACCTCTTCCCAAACAAGTTGTTTTGATACTCCAGGCCGTAAATTCATTATTTTCAGTTCAGCGGCTTTTAAAACACCATCTTGAGTGAACTCAATATTTGGTTTACCTTGTTCCCCTTCAACGCTAACATTCCGTAAATGTCTGTAACAATAAGAAATCATTATTTTATTTGTTTAACAAAAACGATTTTATAGACTTGAATCCTTGACGATGAATCAATCCTTGCCTTTGAATCTAATTTGTTTCTGACGATACAAAATAACTAAACGTTTTATTTTATTTCATCACCCGGTATCCATCCCTATGTCTGTATATACGAGATATACTTTTAAATTACTTTATAAACAAATTTATTAATTAAATGATAAATTTCAATTTTCATAAATATTGTTATCATCGTTTAACAGATGACTGAATTATCTGGCTGGCATCCGTAGCCGGTCAACGCGAGTACCTACTTTATATCTAGTTATCTAAAATTTGCATATTAGCAAGCTCTACTTGGAGATTGAATAATTAATTATATGAACGTAATCATTATGTGTAATGATCATCGTCAGGGTTAAATAAACAATTAAAAAAAGTATCCTTTTTTTCTGCTAAATAAACATGGAAAGGATTATTCACACGACTTGCATATGATTTATTTGATAAACAAGATTTTGTGTATTGGGTGAATTTAGAGGAATATATGCATGAACGACATATTTTAAACATAACATAACTAAGCTGGAACAGCTTTTAGGGTGCCGTTCCAAAAGAATACAAAAAGGGAACCCTTGCTTCCTCGACCGTAAAACACGTTGTCCATTTAATGAGGGTCCACTTCACTCACTTGCCTAGGCAACTGTGCGAGAACATGATCATGATAAATCTTTTAACGCGCCTAACTTTTTTCTATAATAATTACGAGGAAAGCAAACGTCAATACAATATTAATTTAATAATTTTTTTGTTTTTTTAGTGCGTTACCTACAAATAAAAACTTATATTATATCTTATTTGTTTTAATATAATGTGTACGAAATATTTACCGAAAAAATCTGTCACCAGTATCCCAACGGGAAGCACCAGCACCGCCACCCTCGCACGATAATTGTGTATTTAATGATCGTTCGGCATTCTTTGGATCTAGCAAATAATCTTCCACACCATGAGCGTAAACTTTTATTGCTGTTGTGATTTCATTCACTAAACTTGCTGAGCTGGTATCAAAATGTACACCTTAAATCAAATAAAATTTTTATGTTTTACGTCAATATCAAACCGTGGAAGAATTGGCTAAAAAAAGGGAAGATTTCTATAAATTCTAGTTAGACATAAGTCCAAAAAGGTCTGATGTCACATTAAGATAACATTCCTTACGCAGGAGCTGCATCAACTTAACTAATTTCTTTAGAATAAATACATGACTCCTCTTTTGGAAATAGATCTCAATTCATTTTGTCGTATTCATGGCGACCTGTAATCGCTAGATTGGCTACGGGTAGATATATTTAGAAAAATATATTTTCATTGTATTTAGATACAGTTTAGCGGTCACAATTTAGGCCGATCAATATGAAATCTGATATGCTTTGATATTTGAAAGGCATTTTCGTTCATAAGCAGAATCGGCGGACTACATATACAGCAAATATTACACGTCAAAAATGACTCCTTTGAACTAAAAGAGCTACAGAACTGAGTTTTCTAATATAGCTCGCGTATATAATATAGTCCCAGCCCGCATCTAATATATAGATAAATCCCAAAACAAAATCACCAGTCTTGATTCTCAGAATGAAAACATAACAATTACGGAAACTAACGAACAACGAAAAAGAAAAATTATATCGGAAATTGTTCGTCACAATAACTTTGCCGCCTTAGGTTATCAAGGCAATCCAGTCTAATGGTCATAGCCCGGTCCTGTAAATCATTATTCAAGTTTAAATATGTGAGTATGTGAGCTTGTGTGCTTAAATACGCTGATATAATTTGTTGACTTACCCAACATACCAACTGGAAACTGATTTGGTGTTTGTAAATTTTCAATCACTGATTGTGCAACGACCCATACATAATTCTCACCAGTTAATTTCAAATCGTTGGCGGCATGTAATATGTGCATTGCTTCCTCTCTGGTACAATATAACAGCATGACACGGGCCTCACTGTCGACTAGTTCAACAAGGTCACTCGGTTTTGTTACCAGTACAGCATTTAATATTGTCAATTTGAATGTGTCCTGGAACAGAAACAAACATTACACAAATATTTAGTTGATTAATAATATTAATTGATATATAATATCAAATTTTATTTGGAATAGTTCGCGTTACTTGACGAAAATCAACTCAAACTAATGAACACAGTTCCTTCATCAGAAAAAATAATAATGGTAAAATATACAAATTACATAATAAAAACATTGTATGGTAAAAATGAATACAACTGGTAAAACCTACAGAATCAAATCGGTAAAGGATTAGCTGAAATAAAATACAGAATTGTTGAAACTATTTACGGAATTATACAAAGATTTTAAACCACAGGTAATACAAATTAAAGTTATATAAGAAATGTATATAAAATGAAAAAATACAATTTTATTGAATATATTAAGCAAAGTGGACGTGATTTCACAAAGTGGAAGTAAATTTTTCGTTTTAACCCCCAAAATAACTGCATATAGTACAACTATGCCAAACTTTGATCATTAACGTGAACTAGCCTCTGAGAAAAATATCTGTAACATATAGACAGTACGGAATACTTGTGCTTTTATTTAATTAGCCGGAATATTTCTCCTTGGCTGTGATGTATGGATTCTTTAAAAAAAAGTTAATTAGATTTGATATTTAATGAATTAATTAAAATATACTAAAACGTTTAATGTTAAAAAAAAAACATATTATTGAAGGAACTATTAATAAAATTACCTTCTAGAGGTTCTAGCGAGGACACTGTCTAAGTACACGTAATTTTGCTACAGCTAGTCAAATGATAATAATTAATAAAATTAAGTTTTTTTTTTTTTGTAATTAAGTATAAAAATATTGAACAAAGTTGATCTACATTTACCATACTATATATATTAACAATGTGATGTGATGTTCAAGAGAAAGTTTTCTATTAACAATGTTTTGTACATGTAAAGACATTCTAGAGCCATTCTAGAGTGTGTATCTTTTGATATTCCTCAGTCCAAGGTTTTTCGATCCCAGTACTTCGGAAATATTTCTGGGGCGGTATGTAGATATGTCGAATTATTTAGATGGCCAAATCATCTGATGGAAAATCAAATCTAAATAGCTGTATGGCAATAAGTTGGAGTCCACAGTATAGCCCGTGCAAATTTGCCTAGAAACAAATTATTCTCCGTCTTAAATAAAGTTTTCTGGACATCAAAACTCCGTCAAATTTTTTGATTGGTGAATTATGTTTACCGCAGGTCAGTTTGAGGGGATGGGTCCCTCAGACATCGGTAAAAAAAGGCGGAGAAAGGACCAGACTTTGGGCTCCCACCCACTACAACTATCCATCGAAAAAACCGTGAGAACTAATCCAATGCAAGGTTATTAAATGTTTAACCTGGCAATGATATATGTTGAGTGTTATAAAAAATCTAGATCTAGAAATATCTCCGCCCAGTTTTAACTGATGTTAAACGAGAGTCCTCATCAATTAACACTGATGTTATGTGCTCCGTTTGTTAATAGTTCGTTCGTACGCTTCACAACTTTCTTCAATACGTATCAGATTTAATGTTTATGGATAGTTTTAGAATACACAATTTATATTATTATAAACGAATTATAAACTACATCTACTAACTTTTATACATATTAAGCGGTACTTGTTCGAAGCTTTATACATTTTATATATATATATATATATATATATATATATATATATATATATATATATATATATATATATATATATATATATATATATTGGTATAGCGATGCAAATATTTACTTTATAATAGATACAATATATTACCTACGTTATTTCGTTCAAGTCCAACTTTTTATTTTAAATAAAAATTTATATTTGAAAAGTTAAAATTAAATTAAAATTGTTTTTTTAAATACATTTACAAAGTAACACCATATTGCTTGGCTATAATAATACGCACGCCTTTTATAATGACACAACGCGCGATTTGTTGGGAAATGTCAACGTTAAAATTATTTTACCCTCTTTACCGCTGGCGTGGTCGACCTGTTAACAGCGCTCTGCTCGGAACTTGGAGTTTGCTGCCACGAACCCAACGACGGCAGTTTGTCAATAAAATTAATTTAAAAAATCAATTAATGGGGCGGTTAATTGACTAAACTGTCGGCGTATGGACAAGAACGAAATTAACCGGCTATGCTTGAAAAGATTTTCTGCAGTTTCCTTCACGAACTCCAGATGAATATCGGCATAGTTCCTATCATAGTCGGCTGCAGCCGCATATCCTACCAATTCCTGGTCTACACACAAAAATTCGTTCCACCCACTCACATCCTCACATCCTTAAGCATCACAATGGACCTTATGGTCGAAGTGTAGCCCGTCTAGGGCAGCCTTTACAATCTATCTATCTATCTATCTATCCGTGGTATACGCGGTTACGCTATCTGGGTGGGTGAGTTAATTGTTTTTTATATAAATATAAATTAAAAATAAATTATTATCCAAAAAAAACAAGTTGGACATCGGATATTGGAAAAACTGTATATAACACGTACGTTATAGCATAGAAAATATTGAATTAATTGCCGGTATAGTTAAAAATAGGATATGAATTTCCTTCGATAATTGCCATTTATCGAATGACCATACGGTTTTGGTTACAATTAATTATGATTTTATTTTAATATAGGTCTTTGGTAGGTAATTAGTGGTCATACCTTTAAACTGTGTGTGTGTGTGCGTGTGTTTTAATTCATTTGTTGAAATGTACTGTCGATTCTTTTTTAATTGTTATTTTTATAGGGTGTTTGTGTTCAGTTGTGGTGGAAATCATCTCCAAAATGTTATGTATTATCCGATCAGAGACATAAATGTAAAAAGGCGTAAAGTTAAAAACAAAGTTAAATTCACAAAAAAACATTGAAAATTTTGGGATCCTTATCTGATTTAAGGTATATGATTTAAATATTCATTACCCTAAAAATTTGGCATTGGCTATATCTTTGTGGACAAGAGCACGTTTTCATAGCAATAAACCACTTTGAACATTGTGAAATTGGACACACCTTTTACATAATTAATCACCCGGTACATGAAAATAATTTATATTCGTTGAATAAATTATATGGTACAATTATAG
Source organism: Nineta flava (assembly GCA_963920215.1). Taxonomy (NCBI): domain Eukaryota; kingdom Metazoa; phylum Arthropoda; class Insecta; order Neuroptera; family Chrysopidae; genus Nineta; species Nineta flava. The sequence continues at coordinate 51,577 of OY986042.1, forward strand.
TGTGTGGTCGATAGACAAAGTGAAACAATACATTTGAAACCACCACGCCACGCCACGCCACGCCACGCACCCTCTTCAAGTCTTAATGGCCATTTCACCATTTATATATATATACACACACACACACACATATATATACAATTTCCTTCGAAAATTCCGTTACGTACTTAAAATTACAATGGATAATTAAAAATAACTCCAAAATTTCTAGCGAATTTTGGAAGAAAATGTAGTTCGAAAATATATAAATACATATACATATATATATATATATATATATATATATATATATATATATATAGAATGGCCCTGCCCTACTGACTGTTCATTGGACAGAACCTTGAACTTTTGATACAAGTTTTCAAACTTGTTTTAGACTATTTACATAGTTTAATTGTATTTGTATAATGTTGTAGTGAGTGTAGAATACAAACATACTTATTATTATGTTGAACGTGAATTATGAACTCTTTTGATTCAGAATAAATTAGAATACATGAACGAAACCTTTCTTTGTATGTACGATCGTATTCAAGAGAGGAATACGGTCCTTTCTGTGTAATGAATTATTTTATACAGAGTCTGTATAAAATATGATTATTTATCCTTTTACATTCTATAATATTATTTAATATGTTGTAACCGCACTTCTCTGATGCTGGTTGGCTGGCTTGGCTGTTGCTAAAACAATTCCATATATGTTGTTGTTGTTGTTGTTGTCAGTAAGCATTTCATACAAAATAATAGAAACGTTAAAAGTCACTCTTCAACAAATATTTCATTTAGGTACTATGGGCTGCAAAAGTTGTGTCCTTTATTCATAATTGTGTAATCCTTTAGCGCCGTATTCTTTCGATTTTTGGGAAAATATTTCGCGAATTAAAGGTGCTTCTTATAAATATAGCAGGTTATCAGATTTTAACAGAAAGTTTTCTTATTGATCAGCATATGTAGATTTGAAATAAATTGATCTTGTTTTTAATATAAGTTTAAATATTTAATTTTAGCGAAATAAAATTCGTAGTGAGTTTGTGTTAGCTAAAGGTGTAGGCGCTGTGAACTGATAATATGTGTGACATATACTAATTTGGTAGAGGGAATGATAATTTTTTTACAAATCTCAATTGTATGGTAATCAATATTTAAAGGCTTCTATGGAGCTAACATTTCAATCATTTTGTCTCTAAAACTCAAAATTTTTCACTGAACCTTTTAATCAAGACGGCGGCTCAGATGGTTATTTTAAACAAAGTCCAAACCCAATTTAGTTCTGGAGCTCAATTTACACAGTTGTTATTATAAATAAATAACTCATTATATTATTCTTTTGCTAGAATACAATCATGTTGGTTCTTTTGTATAACGTGATATTATTATTAAAAAACAATAGAATAAAATTTGCAAATGTCATAAACATTGATCATGACGAACACCAGAATGAATATAAAAACGTATAGAACCATCCACCATTTAAAATTGTATTATGCGGCAGAAACAAAACCAACAACAACAAAAAAAAAACAGATTAATTTATAATAAAACAAAGAATTGTGATCGTCTGAATTCTAAAAAACAAATACACGCACAAAGAGCAAACTTTTTGAAAAATAAATAATCTTTTTAAGGAGGTTCCCAAAAAAATCCGTTTTCTTATAAGTGAACTGCAAATTTTTCTATAAACACATTAGAATGTTATAATCTAAAAAATACAACAATATTCATAAAAGGGCAATAATGCCCTGTTTGGCCCTGGGCATGGGGTAGAACGAGGTGGTAAGGACAGATTATTAAGGACAGGTTATAGTGAAAATGCAGAAAAAATAAGTTAAGGCATAAAATTCATACACTAGGATAGCCTCAATATTTTCGCTATCTATTCACGCAGGTGAAAAATGAAATGAGGAGCTTCTGTTGTCAGTTATCGGCCAAGAGTACCCAGGGTTAGTAAAATTAGCCTCTATACTTGAAGGTCTATCAAGTATGATATCAGTTGTGTCTGCTAGAAGACATTGTCAAAGATTACGACCCCCATTGGGCAGAATGAGGTACTTTTGCAAAATTGTCTATCGTTTAAGAAAAAAATGGGTGGGGCATTTAACTTGGACAAGCTTGTATATAAATTTGAATTATGGTCATTTCAACTAAGTATGCTAGATGGAGATTTAACAAAATCTCTTCATCGGTACAAAACCAAACATCGGTAAATTTGCTACGAAAAGTATTTGATTAATTGTTAATAAATATTTTTCAATGAAAATAAAAAAGTATTTTAATTTTTCAAATTGTTAAAATTTCGGTTAGATAATTAAATAAAGCCTCCACATTTAATTAATTATTTTAGTTATAATACAATTAATTACACAACAAGCAAATAAAAGAAAGCACTCTGACGATGATTATCATTTCGTATTAACTTGTTTCGTATTAAATGTTTTATTATCAAATAAAGTTTATTTCTATATTTTACATCTTGTATGGTGTTTTTGTTTTTGTTCTACTTTTAAAACCCCGGGATAATTAAATTATCCAAATCTTATTACAATTTCAATTACAATTATTTATAAAAAAACTTTTATAAACGGTATTATTTTAAACACAAGAAAATTATACGGGGTGTTTGAAAATTTGAAAAGTTTCCACCTTAATATTCTTTATTTTAAAATATACATATATTTATATATTTATCTATATGTTGTTTATATATTCTATATGTTTCTATATTTCTTTGTAAGAATTCTTATATAGAAAGATTCAGGATTATGGGTTGATTTTCTACGGACACTGAAACACGTAGCTATTTAATTATTATTAATAGCTTAAATACTAATTTTCATTAGTCTAATTTTAAAAAAAATACAAAAGTCCAATACAAAATTTTACCGCCTATTTCCTGTACGCTGTAGCATATCTTCCAAATTTCATATTTCTAACTACATTAGTTTTGGCTTGGCGATGATGAATCAGTCAGTCAGTTAGTGAGAACATGTAATTTTAAATGTTTAGATGTTTCAAACAAAAATATTACGCTCTGTTTAAAAAATAGGTTTGACCACGTGGGGGCACAGATGCATGGAACAAAACCTAAATGTTATGAGTTAGAATTATCAACCGCCCCCAGTGAAAACCGCAACTAAATCGGATGAGCCGTTTATTCGTAATTGAATAACAAAATCACAAAGTTTCACATTTATAATATTTTGTAGGTAATCTATTTTCTTTCCGCATTTTGTATTTAACTATTGGATGGAAGTATTAAGTTACACTCAACAAAGTGGGTGGATAGTATCTTATATAATACATTAGCATTTAAACAACATTGTACTTAATTCGTAAATCCAAACACACTTGTATTCAATGCAAACAGAGTTAACAATTTTATTTAACATTATTATTAATAAATGTTGAAAAATACTTTTCATAGAAAAAAACATGTACATTTGCATTGAATTTTCTCTCGCCTTAAACCAAAACAATTTTCGCATTCACATTATATTTAAACAATGTTTGGTTGTTGTTGACTTTTCAAATAAATTCTTTATTTACACTTTTGTATTCTCGTGTAGGTATACACACTCACCCACTCACACAACACATAGTAAACAACAAAATATTATCTACTACGGGTATTCATTCGACGGTATAGGCAGCCATATTTGTCAGCCATTATGATGATAAAGCTAAATGGATTATCAAATAAAATTATAGTGTGTTAACGGAATAAAAAAAAAAGTTTGTGAAAGATATTTACATATTAAATTTTACATACTGCATGTTTCAGATCGGCATGGCACTATTGTAATGATGTGTTACTCAGTACAATTGGTTAGGTAATGTTGTAGTGAGTGTTCTAAATGGCAGACACGAAGACCGTGAGGTCCATTGTGAAATCAAAAGATAGAGTTGTTCAGGTATATCAATAAAGCTATTGATACTAGCTCAGAGACGTTGTCAAAGATTGGTTGATCCAAATGCGTGAGAATCATAATAAGAGCTGGGAACTGCCTTCTCCTCACTATGGCCTCGCGTAATAATCGTGGTATATTGGCAGTTGCAAACGTTCTGGATATCTGCTTCACAGCAAGTGTCCTGTACAGCGTCGAACTGGGGGTAAGTGCCCTGGGTAGTATTATGGCTTTAAAGTTCATCACCTTTGCAACCGCTTGATAATAATAAACAAATAGTCAAGAGTTTTCGGAAGTTTTTATTTTCAATAAATTAGATTGCCAACAAATCGTTCGTAAAAGGTGCTAACGATCGTAATCCTTGATAAGATCCAATTCTATGTTTAGGATAATCAATTTCTTGCTCCAGTAGAGAACAAAACATTGACTTAATGTGCTTCATTACGGAAAATCGTCTATCGAAAGCTACTTGCAACACACTAAACTTCAACAACTTTGGCAGAAAGAAAAGGTAATGAAAAAACGGCGCAAGTCTTCCGACAGTCCAATCGTTTACCGATCATAGCAGAACGATATCTACGTCGCAGACACGTACAGCGCCTTTCTTCTTTCTCTTTTTAACTCCTTAGTGTAGTAAATGTAGGCTAATTTTTGTCCAATTCTGAAATGTTGAATATTTCTATATAAAAATATTACGATATACAGACAAAATAAATTAACGTTGTGCTTCAGGTGTTTGTAAAATAAATAGCTGCAATCTCGATTGATTGATTATGGGGTACCAATAAAAATAAAATCACATGTACACTCCCGTTCATGAAAACTGAACCAAAACATTCTATGTGTATATGATATTAAACATATATATTTATAGTAATATTTACAGTTTTGACTGTCGACTTATTGGATCCATTTTCTATGAACGAGAGTGTATGTACTATATTTTCTAAAAATGACCTTGTTGTATGTGTGTTGTATAAGGTTTGTAATTCTGTTTTCATGTAGAAGAGAGGTAGGTAATTGTAAACAGAAAATATGAATGCATCAATATTCTAAATTGACAACTTGAATGGCCATTGTGTACGACAGAACAACCTACAAAGGAAACGATTCTTATTAGATCAATTCTACAAGTCTACATCAATCTTATGCATTTGATGGTTCTGTAACATCTGTGTCATTTCGCGATTTTCTATCTATTTCTAATTGTCAAAGAGTAAATTATGACTAGCTAATTCATACTGATGATGACTACTTTGTTGTCGAAATACGAATTTATTATACAAAAACTGATCTAGGGCGATTGGGACGAATTTGAAATTTTATTTTAAAAACCTGGAGTTCTCATTAATTATCAATCTAATATTCAACAACTATTTGTTTTTGGCTGAACCTAAGGGTAGTTAGATTAGTTTCTAATTTTACGAAAAAGATTAAGATTTCGGGTGAAGATTTTTCATCCGACTATTATTAGGAAACCCAAAATTTCTAATCCATCTTGTACGGTTCCATCGTACATAAAATGAACATAAATGCTTTGAGCATATATATATATATATATATATATATATATATATATATATATATATATATATATATATATATATATATATATATATATATATATATATATATGTAGATGGTAATTTATATGATCAGAAGAGAGCTTTTACTATAATTCAATCGGATACTCACCCGACGGTAGATAGCTTGAGATAGATTTCTTCATATTTGATGTAATTTATTGTTATAGGGGTACTCAATCATTCAATTTAGGTTAGATTTGTTTTAACCTCTATATATATATACAATGTATAATGGAGTATTGAAAATAAAAGTATTGTTTTTAATGTCACGAAACATCTTTACATCATCTGTTTCCAAAAACCTTATTTTAGATAATTAGCCAGTACGGGAACGAAATTATTTATCACCACCTGCCATTTATCGGGCAATGTGTTGACACACAATCTACACTTGCAGCTCCAGATTATGTGAAAAAACGACGTCTATATATGGAGGTTATTAGGTGTTTGTACCCGATTTTCTTTCAATAAGGTAAAATAAAAATAAATAAATAAAATGCGTATCCTATACTTTTTATTTCCCTTCGAGTTCGTGTAACAACTGAAGAAATTTAAATCATGTAGATTTAAAAAAATAATAATAATAACAGCATGTTTCCCTGGATATGTTTGAAGTAGCAAAAAAAAAATTTGGTAACTTTCTTGACATCAATCCTTGATATGAAAATTCACACACATCTTGGGATCAAAAACACGTTCTTTGATTCTCGGGACACAGTTTGGGCCATATAAGGATGAGGTCCGCACCACGATAACGTTTGCGATCGGTTTTGCATATCATAATCCTGAAAAGGGCTGTTTGAAGAAAAATTTGTTCGTTAGAGTTGATATAACATGATTAAAATTATTAAAAATCGAGTCCTAGAAAATAATGTTTCATAGAAAAGATGAATATTTTTTCCCGTAAAATACAAACTTGAAACAAAACTGGCAAGGTTATAGTTATTTGACCCATTAAAAACATTAAAACTTTTGTCAGAAACATTTATCACTATCCTAACTTAGTTCTCGAGATATTGGTCTGGAGAATTTTTGAAGAAAACTTCTGCTTGATTTTGTAATGAAAATGACATATTTATAAAAATATAATTTTATGGCTGACCACTTTTTTGGATAGGTTTTAGTTGTAGAGTAGCCTCATCCGTTTCAACGAAAATATTTGAGTCATCAGCAAACAAAACAAAATGATTTAGCAAAATTTTTGGTATTTATTTAATAAAATTGGATTAAACGTTGGATTAAGTAACGTATTATGTAATAAAGTGTATCCATTCCAGTGTTATATTTGCTTTATTTAATGACAATGCAGTAGTGTAACAATGAAGGAAGGTAGGTGTGTAGATCTATAGGAGGGGGTGGGTGGTTGGTGATACCTAGCGCGGAGTACTTACTTGTGTTACCTAATTACCATTGAATCAAATTATCCAATTTATTTTATTTTTGTATACACACAACCCAATGATTTTCCAACATACAAAGCCTTTGTGTGCAACGCGGCGAATAATGCTTTAGACAGATACCAGTCATACATTATAACGTGGCAAAATTAAACTATCGTCCGTTTTTACATCCGTGAAAGTTTTCAATTGCAGTAACAACAATTGATATAACAAAAATTACATTGCTATTCACACGATGAAATTCACAAGAACAGCTATAATTCCTTATAGCTGTTAACAATTTCTGGATTGCTATTTTTCATCGATAATTAACGCTCGCCATACACAATATTAGCGCTTGTTTTTGTTTCGCTGTAAATTGTGTTGTTATCTCAGCAACGGACTAAAAACAATCATCTTGGAATGAGAATGTTGGGGTAGTGGTTCGCAGTTTGGAATGGGTTAAGGTGCAACATCGCTTTCTCAATGCCAAGATGCAGAGCTTAATTTCTCATTATTTATCATTTCTCATCAATACGATAGACGCGTACTGATGATTCAGGCATAAAATTTGAGCTCTATCGGCAGATGTTCCGTATCAGGAGCTCCAAGACCAAGGAGGCGCGTCCATTTATATCTGCGATGAACCATATAGGCAGGTTTTTCAACGCGTAGTGAAATACGCGTGTTGGTGTAGATGTGTTATGGTTCGTGGAGCTTGTACGCTAAAACTATATTTTACACAGAAAAATGCTACTACATAAATTATAGGAAATTTTCTCAAATTCAATTTATTACTGAACTATTTTCATCGTAAAATGAATCGGAAAGGAGATATTGTCAAAAAACTGTTTTCAGGCTCCATTTTTCGAATATACGAGGTGGCAAAGTGAAAATTCGAAAAGAGCACGTCAAAATCTATAAAAATACCAATTTTAAAAACTCCTGGAAAACATTCCAGATTGTGAATATATAAATATATAAAATAGTCGCCATGAACATTAATTAAAAATATATAATTAAGATCCTATTTCCAAAAAAAGAACTGATTATTTATGCTGATGATTTCACTTTTGTCCATATTACAATATTTTTGTTGTACAACTGTGAATTCTGTTGTTATTACGTTTTTTTATTATAATAAAAAGCCTGATCAAACTGCTACTGATTTTCCTCTTTGATTAAAAACTTTTTTTCTACCCGGTTTTTTTTTTTTTTTTTATAAAATGAATTATTAGGTTTCAAATGATAAAAAAAAATTACATTATTGATGTAATCCGCATGTTCTACACTGTTCAACTGTTCAATTTTAATAAAACGTTCTATTCATGTTTCCTCGGGCTACAGAAATGTCGTCGTAATAATTTTAATTACCAATATTTTTTAATAAATACCTAATGATAGATTTTAATATATTTTTATTTATTAATCTATAAAGATATTTGTATGTATTGGGGTTTATATTATTAAAATCGTAAATAATTCATGGTCGAGATTTTATTGTTTTCATTACTTTGATTTCAATATAAAACATGTTATGTAACAACTAACTGAGTTAATTGTTTGAATACCCAGTATATACTGAGTTTGTATATCATTGTTTGAACAATTCTTCAAATTCAAAGTATATATACATGAATTTTCTTTCAGCGATTAATATTTTCAAGCGTTACAAAGTCGGAACTAAACTTAATATACCTTGTATATTTACAAATATACTGGGTATAAAAAGTGAAAAAGAAAAAACAATCCCTAGGACGTAGACCGTTGTCTATTCGGGCCAAATAAGGACGTTCATGTGCTAGATTAAAGTATTATTATTTGACAGGAAAATTTCATTAATAGGAAGATTCGGTGACACGGGGAAAAGAGGGCTTAGACAAACGAGAAACCGTGTATATACGTAAATATATGTATCTGTAGGCGCTCTGGAGGCCGTAATTTTGGTTGATCGACATGCTATCTGGTAATAGCCTTAAGTTCGTTTTTGGAAAAAAGGGAAAATGGGCATAACTAATCTATTCTCTATTTCTACAATTCATTGCCCGGCCATATGTTTATGTAACTCTAATATTTGCAGAAATATTAGCAATATAAATATAATACCCATAATAATGAATATTACAAATGTCTCATGCCATGGTTACTTGGTATTTGTATTCAAATGAATCTTCTGGAAATGTCCATTTATGATTTTGGAAAACTGTACCAAAATTGCATAGATTCAAAAATTATTAAGAAATAAAATCAATAGATTTTCCATAAATAGAAATTTTTGTTGGGAGAATATATGAATGATATTAAGTGATATTTCGATTTACAATTTCGCGGGGAAATTCGCTTAGTTTACGCAGCTATTGCATAACGAATTTTTTTAAATGTAGATCGATTCAAATTTTTCGATTGGAAATTAGTTAACAATCTGTTAAGCCTTTATGAATTGCCTGGTTGCGGGGCTCCAGGTTGACACCTTTATAAATGGAATAATATGGGGGTTTCCATAACATTTTAATTTTTGTGTAAATGGATGCAAAATTTTGTTCAAACAATTTAATATGTACTAAATTAAAATAACAAACACCAGTTACATACACCCACCCACCATGAGGGTGGGTAGTGTAACTATACATATCATAAAATAAATATTTGTATTACTGCAGAATAGTAGAAAAAAATATGCAAATATTTGCATATTTTTTCAATTCTAAAAAAAATGAATAAAAATTTACCTGCATATCAGAGACACGTTCTCGCACAGCTTGTATGAAATCATCGTGACCAGCGATTTGACTTGTAACAACACTAAATTGATGCCATTTGTAACGTTCTAAGATACTCAACATGGCGGCAGTTTGATGTTCTAAGGACGGTGCTAATTGTAATTGTAATGAACTTTGTGATGCTCTGAAACAATTCAAAAAGAAAAAGTGAAATATAAATCAATATTATGAACAAATTATGACTTAGAAACAAGAAATTTCAAAACCAAATGGTATAATGGTTTAAATACCCAGATTTTTATTGATTGATTCATTGATTAATATCGTTTGTAACATTATTTTGCCATCAATATTTTGATATGAATAATTCTTGGCTGCGGAATGAACCTAAGATGTTTGCCATTCCAGGCGAGTGCTCTGCCAACGATCCAGATACTATGGTAGAACGTGTATAATTTCTCACTATCTGATATTTCATATCAAAACGTTGATGTCAAAACAATGTTCAAATGTTTAGACATATTATTTGACAATTTCAGTAAATATTTAAACAACACATTATTATTAAGTAACTGAAATAGGCGGTTTGTTAGTTCGCGTGCGCGATCGCTGTTATCGAAAATTGGACGCGACTATCATAGGGTTAAAAAAATTGATAATTTTATAATTGTGCCCAACGGAACCATAACGGTCGTTACTTGACATAAGTGTATGCTTTATTTGTTTGAGTTTTATTATATTTTAAATGATATGATGTTGATTCTCTGTCAGTTTCACTTATAAAAATGTTTTTTGTTGAGCACTGAATGAGTATATATACATACATATATATACATATATATATATATAAATATATATATATATATATATATATATATATATATATATATATATATATATATATATATATATATTTATATATATATTTATATACGTTTATTATTATTATTTTTATTTATATAAAACTTGAATAAATTTAAAAAACTTTTTCATGATATCATTAAAAAAACACTGTGCAAATTAACTCACACAAGGGTTTAACATACATACACTCATATTCAAAATAATTGAACCAGTTACAACATTCTAAGTGTTTCTGTTTGTAATATTATATATATATATATTCAGTAATATATAGAATGTGACTTACTGTTTCAATTTTATTGAACGGAAGTGTACATACGTACTACATGCTTGTAAATTCTACATTTAACTACACGAAAATTCGAACTGGGACATTCCTCTAAGTTCAAGCAGTTTAGAAAGTTTTTCAACCAAATCATATGCATAATTTTTAAATTTAAAGTAAAAAGTTTTCTAGAAATATAAAAATTAAATACTCGTTATTCTGAGAAATTAGGATCATCTAGATTCTAAATTGATCAGAAATTAGTTTTAAACGATGTTTATATCAAACTCGGGAACAAAAAAATTTTCCTCCAATTTTTACGATTTTTTAAGGAGTATCCCTTGAAAAAAATGCGAAACAAGTGAAGAAATTTTTGTTCTCGATTTTAATAATAACCGTTTTGTAGGGTAATTTTGTAATCAAAAAGTGCGAAAATCAGGTTCATTTTAACGTCCGATCAACATATTTTTAAATTTTCGCTTCTCAATTCATACTGTTTTGATCGGTCGCTGTTAGAATTTTAACATACAGGTGCAAATCCATCCAATAAAAAATTTTTACTTTTTCTTTTGGAAATTTTCCCTTTCTGGGGCTAAATAAAATATTATTTAGACCGAAGTGTATTAAAATTATATTTTAAAAAAAATTGACATATATTTGAGTAATAAAACTTACCGTCTTTCCAAGCCAGAGTTATCAGCATTCCATGCAATGACTGGTATTCCCAAATAGCCAGCCAATTGTAGAAAATATTGAGCAGATGCTGTACTTCGGCCATATTGCTCGTAATTCATTAAATATAATATAGATGAAACGTTGACCGATAGGAATTCTTTGCACAATGAATTTAGAATAACTGAAACAAACAGAAAATAATTATTAGTTTAGGACTACTAAATTATTAATTTTTGAATCAAACCCAGACCGCTTAATTTCTAGCCTCTTAGCAATATTCAGAGGTTAGAAATTCAGAAGCCCAGGTTCGATTCCAGGGGGAGGTTCATAGTTCTTTCATACTATGTCTTACGTAACCTTAATGGAAATTGTCACTAGTGCTGCATTTTGATGCCTGAAGTATATACATATAATAGTATTTAAATTTTTACTTTAATTGTTAAAAATGTCCTACACCATTAGATAGCCATTAATTAGCTGTTAAATTTTCTCCACAAAAAACTGGAAAACTAGAAACCGAACTTTTCAACCAATTGGAATCATTATTTTCATTAAAACTCGTGGCTGTAAAACCGGTCGCCGTTTTAACATCTAATAGTTGTACAGAAAATTAAACTATCTGTGAATTTTTTTTTTGTAGTTGAAATATAAAATTTTAGGTCAATCAAAATGTTTTTCCCTAATGCAAGACCCCTAATTTATAATTAAACACGAGGGCCATTCAATCTCAGGTAGTATAAGATGTTTTTTCCACATAGGTATAAAATTTTAATTAAATATGTAGAGGAGAACATATTGATTGATATTTTCACTTTGATAAAATTAATAATTAATTAAATTTCGGTTTAGTTCACTGCTTTTAAATTTCCTGTATGTACAGTCAATTATCGTAACTCAAATGTTCAAGATGGGGACCAAGTTCTCGTTTGAACTCAAATGTTTGGAAAAAACTGATGAAATTAAGACCAAAAAGTTGTTGTTCGTTAGAATATTTTTTATGGACTTTTCATAGCACAAAATATATAAGTACAATGTTAAATGTCTACCAAGTAAAATATTAAATATCTACTAAAATTCCTTTACACTGAGATATAATGTGATGGCCCGATTATAGATGTAAAGTTGAAGTTTGTTTATGGGGGCTAATTCCAAGGGGATCCTTGGGAAATGGAGAAAAAATTGATTAAAAGCATCGTACATGATGTCAAATGAGGACTTTTTACAGCAAGGTTTCGACAATATATATTATGTATTTTTAAACGATCGTTGCCTCACCCATTAAAACAATCTGAAGAAAATCATGTTCACTGGGAACATGTACAGTTAATTTGTGGAAACATTTAAATGTTTCGAATATAAGTTGCTAGTTTATTTATAATGATAAAATTATGATAAAAAGGCGTGAATTTTGTGGCCATGTTTATATCACATATAGTCGAATGCAAATATATTTGAAACAGTAAATGATTCAGTTTGTTTGAGTTTAAGAATAACAGACAGTATGTACATACAATGGTCGAACTTAGCCATACGCAATCCTATGCTCATAGATAGATCATATTATACATATTATAATATGATATATTACTGTCACATAATATTGAGAGCGTAATGACACTCATTTATTATAAATATTGAGTGGCATGTTAGTGAGCTGTATTTTAGTTTCATGTTTATTTCAACTCAATACGAATCATTGAATTTATGTCTATTAAGAATTGGATTAATTTTTGGTTTGTTTCAAATATGCGTTGATATGGTTGCTGTTTAACATAAATTTTGTTCGGATACAACCGGGGATTATTTTACTTACAGATTATTAATAATAGGTCTATAATGCCTCTGAATTCTTAGATGTAGCATTGCGCATCAATAAATATTTTCCGTCTAACTCGGTTCTCGGCTCATTAATGTTTTAACACGAAGAAATGTAAGAAATTATAACAAATTTATAAATTTGATGGCAGTGCATGACAAAGAAAGATGTATATAACAAGACAAGTGATTTCATAACATATTATATGTTTCTTTCATTTTAATTTATATATAATAATTATAATCGGTATCTGGGACATCGTTAACGTGGACCCAGCCAATGCTACATTCTATATAACCTTTGTTCATATATATAAATATATATTTGTCAGTCAGAATTGTAAAGAATTGGAAAAAAAGAAATGTCTTAAAATTAAATTTATTTTATGTATCTCAAGAAATTCCTGAGAATTGAGAAGAATGATTGATATGCTTATTTTTTTAAGGAAAAGTCACGTACCTGCTATTAAATAATATTTTAAAAAGAAAACCAAAATAGTGTTCCATTATGAAAAATGAACAAATATCCGGAATCGAAAAAATCAAAACTGTCAAAATTGTTTGAAAATGTATGTTGGTCAAAGCCGTCGTCTAATCGAAGAATTCTATTCAAAGAACTTGGGTGAGACTGTCACCAAATTAGCAACGAATAGCATATCTTGAGACAATATAAGAGTAAGGTTGATAAGAGTGAGGTTAACAAGAGTAAACTTGAATGAATGAAATTTTAACAAGAGTAATTTCAATAAAATTTATTATATTTTTATTTTATTTTGGTTAATTTTTTATTTATTTTTATTTTCGCCTATTGATCTCGATTTTCTATCTATTTCTAATTGTTAAAGAGTAAATTACGACTAGCTAATTTATAAAGATGATGACTACTTTGTAGTCGAAATATGTATTTGTAATACAAAAACTGATCTAGGGCGATTGGGACGAATTTGAAATTCTAGCTCAGATAAGTATACTCAAAATTGATATAAAATCCTTGATAATTTTCGAAACACTTTGTACAAACAGGAGAGCAGGAATTAAGCACACTGTGTTTAAATATATTTAAATAAATGAAAATGTCGAATTAAAATGAGATTTAATAGCCGTTCCTCCTCCTATTTTCTATATGTATTATTGTTGTTATTCCTGTGACGTACGTAGGTTGGTCCTGCCAGTTTGTGCATGTAGTAACACTAATGCTAGATAATAGCATTAGCAATGGACATTTGCATTTTTGTTCAACGGTACATTTCCATTATCTTAGTATAAATTATTTTAAATAAAATATGAATAAATAGCTGGCTGAATCTGATGACCGAACGATTTGACGAGTTGACACTGATAATATCAAAAATTATGTCAATGTTTTGTGCATAGTAATGGAGAATTCTGAAGCGAACTATCGATTTCAAAAGTGGAGTTGATTTTTCAAAGTTTTACAATTGAGTTGTGTCGAATCTATACGTTTTGGGGAAAAACTTTTGTACATGTTAAATACTTTGGTCTTTCTATTGATAAAAATTTGATGTGGAAAGTTGACATTCGATAGATAGATTATAGAGGCTTGATAGAAAGCACCTATGGTTATTATGAATCGCATTGTATTTTTGTGTTTGTCATATAAATCCATAATATGATAATTCTCGTATGTGTTCGCTTTTTTGTTTTTCATATTTACATTTTTCATGTTTAGATTCGAAACAAAAAATTATACGCACTCAAATAAATTAAAAAAATCATGTAGGTACACCTGACTGACTATATATTTTTCTATATCCAGAATAATTCCAGGATTTTTATATTTTAATCGTTGTCCGTTGTTGTTAAGTTCGACGCAATGTATCTGGTTGGAAGATATTTGTCAATCGGTATGAGGTAAATAGGAATATATGTGTATATTTTTTTAGGCTTATAGAATTATATTTTCTATACAGTGTGGCTTACTTCTTACAGTTGGCCTTCAAGGTTATTTGAAGATCAACTTATCATTTTCAAATGGGAACTTTTTTGACAGAGTTGGATAACTGAGGAAAAAAAATCAAAAACTGAGTATTAAATTCAATTTTGATCAATAATTCACCATTTGAAAACTTTGTAATACTTAATTGATTGATTTAAAATTATTAGTAGAATTTCATATCTTTTATGTGAAATTATCTATATATTATACAATTTGTTGCATTTATAGTATATGCTGCCGTTTTTCTTCTGCACCCATTTCATTCATGCAAAACTATTCGATGTTTGAAAAAAATATTTCAAATACAAGTTGTTTGTTTTTATCAGATAAATATTTTTTGTCGCTTGGGTTTTCTCATTTTACATAACTGTTGAAATCAGTTTTATGGATATCGAACACTATTTGGATTTGGCTATAAAATTATTTAGATGTACCTTCCAAAAAATTGATCTTCTCCCTATTTTAGTAACAGATCCTATTTTAAACAGTCGGATTCAATGAATGTGTGAACGGATTTTGAATTGCTTGAACCAGAAAATGCAAAGAGTCAGCAGTTTATAGCCTAACCTTTGTATTTAAATGGTAAAACATGGAATGATGATCGGGTTTTTGAATTGGATAGTTGGTTTGAATTCAAATTAGAACACGAGTTTACGATGTAATAAATTCTCCGAATATAATTATGAAATTAACTTAAATAATATAGAACATGCATATGTCCATTCCGTTGATACTATATTTTGTTGGTCGGGGAGGGGGGGGGGGGGGGGTGGTGGTTCTGAGGTGTGAGGGAGAGGCGTTGGATAGTATAGTAGATAGATGAATGTGTAAATATTAATTAATTCACTCAAAATTGCTTTCAAATAAATTCAGCTCATATAAAACACTGATGTGTACAAGATGTTCCAACAGTTATGTATCAGACTTTTGAGAGCACAATAATATAATAAGTTTTGGCCGACGTAGGCGCACAAATATATACAGTTTATTTGTAACAGTTAATTTTCGAGTTCTTGATTAACGGACCAGTCAGTATGAGACATCTAAACAGCTTTTGTATTCAAAGAGTTTCCCTAGCTCGCCTCATTTTAAAGTTGTAAATCTTCTTTAAATTGTACAACTTTTGTTTGAAACATTATATTTTCTAATATATATATATATATATATATATATATATATATATATATATATATATATATATTTAAAATATTTCAGTTGTAACTTTTCAAAACAGGGTATATATAAACTTAAGTGATTGAATCTTATTAAGCTTTCTTCGCTTTATTTTGAAAACAAACCATTCTTGGCACCTATGTTAACTGTATCCAGTTTGTATAAACATTTAACTGTCTGTTAATAATACTTTTATTAGTTTGTCCATCTCAGAGTTGATGTGGGTCACCCTGTACACATACATGAACAAATATATGAAATGTTCTCATATTTAATATATTTTATTCATAATATACTAATAAATAATTGTATTAATAAATGCTAAGATTTAATTAAATTGGCATTCTAACTCATGGCATTCAATATAATTGTATGGTATGTAGTACCTACCTACCTACCCACCTACCTACCATAGTGTAGGAGTGGGTACCTACATACATTCAAATCGAAAGCTCTCAATTGAAGCAGCTATATTTACAATTATTCTGATGTTTTAAATTATATTATGATACAAGACCAAATACCCTGTGTATTCGTAATTATAACTACGAATATTTATTTTTAAAAAAAATTTTGTTATTGCAGGTATTCTATAGAAACTATAAACTATATTAAAGATCTGAATCAGCTTTGGAACGGTTTTGAACTTCTGATTTTGAGTTTTTCTGGAGTCAATTTGGAAAATTTATCTAGGCTTTTCTCTCATCATTATCTTCTACAGCTTTCTCCAAATAATTATGGCAAATAGACAACATATTTTCCTTTCATACATAGAAGATTATACTTATATTGCTCACTAAACTTGGTTTCTTTATTTTTTTGGCCATCAGACGTCGAGACCAAAGTGGCCAGTCATCAATATTTATTGGTATACATGGCGAAAAAAAAATTGATTTTCACTTAATTAGATCACATGAAATCAGCAATGTTTTTGTAAAAATTAGAGTTACAAGTTGTTTATGTTTAATAAATGAAATTTTTTTGTTTTGGGGCGAAATATACATCTCTAACAGTTTCAAACATGTATGCTTATATATATATATATATGTGAATATATATATATATATATATATATATATATATATATATATATATATATATATATATATACTTCCCCACACTTTTGGGATTACCTGACCTCACTTTTTTGCTCTAAATATACAAAATTTTAGATCATTATCTTTTTTCGTTTTAGAGTTATCGTATTTTATGAAGATCTAAACCAAAAGTTTGTTCGTCGTGACTAAACTTAATGTACCCTTGTACACATATTATTTATTCACCCTGGCGACTGGTTTTTGTATGGCTACAGCTATATGGTGGCTTGGATAAGAAAAATTTATGTTTTGAATAAAACGTTATGTAAATTGCCACTTTAGAAATTAATTGTTAAAATTGTTTTGTTGAAAATACAAATGCCCAACCAACATTCTAGAATGTTTTCTAGAAAGTATAAAAAACATTGGGAACAGCTGGTTTGAAGCTATGTAAGCTCGTAAGATAACACTTTCTATACAGTAAACAGAATGCGTTCTATATAATGTAGTAAGTGCCTACATCTAATGATGTAGGATAATGTTTCAGATTTCATGAATATTTATTTAATTACGATAGTTTTCAAAAACATAAAACGAACTGGGTTTTTTCTCCCAACTTTATAAAATATGTTTTTACATTTTGACAAGAAAAAAATCGGACTTAATCTGCACACTTATGTGTTTCATGAAAAATAAAAGATATACAAATAATTACATATTAATATGGAAATATACAATCCGCAGTACATTAATGTTGTTTTGTATATAACTGTACTAAAACGCAATTAAATTGTTTATAATAATTGATCGCGGTTGAATTTTTCTATCCTGATCAATTTGGTTCAATGTCCAGCTATTTTTCAAGGTACGTGATTTCTTTTCAGATTTTTCTGAGCGATTATCTTGTGAAAATGTTTTTTCTCAGCTATTAGATTGTGTAAAAAGATCATGAATTTTCATTTGAAAAGTACAAGTTAATCCTAATATAACCTTGAAAACCAAGGTCAAGGTGGCCATAACCCCCTCCGGACAAAATAATTTTTATTAGTCAGTTCTTTTAAAAACGCTTTCTTGAGAAAATATTCAGGGGCATAGTTTCAAATATTACAACCTGAATAATATATTTATATAATAGGAACATCTCATAAAAACATGACAAATTCTATAATGTATAGATAATTGCACATAAAAGCTATGAAATTCTACGAATAATTCTAATCATTTAAAACAATAAATTATTACTAATAGTGCTGGAAATTAGCTTTGGTAGATTACAGTCTAACTGTACAAAAATTTCACAATGATTACCCATATTAACCCAAAGTAAAAACTTAATACGATTCAATAAGGATTCACGAGTGTAATACCTTAATTTATATTTTTCTCGCTTTTTTACGACTTGAGTATTAATCTGTCTTCTGCTTGTTGTATACCAGAGAGAGCTTATTATAGAGCTTAAAATTTGTAGTATTTTATATAGGAATTATATAAATATTCAAGAATTTACACGAAAATATTTATTTTTATTTACATAAAGCTGCAATACAATGTAAAAAAACAATTATTACACAATACGTTTTAACTATTTAAAAATGTGTTACGAAAATTAGTAAATTATCTATCATAAAGTTTAATAACCGTCGTATATTTCGAGAAATAAATGTCAGGGCGAAAGCTTCAATTATATCTGTCCAATATTTTTTTTTCGCGATGATCGAAGACAGTTTGAATCGAAAGTTACTCAAAATTTGTATTTATAGTGCTATAAGTATAACTAATTGTTGAAATGTAGCCTGACTAAAGCACCATCTTGGAATATGCGACGTCATGAATAATTTGACCAATACTGAGTATAAAAATATGTAGTACTATTAAAAAAAAATGAAAATATCAGTTAATTATGTGCGACGTCCTGAAAGTTTTAACATGTTCAATTTTATTTATTTTAATTGTGTCGTACCCAATTAAAAAAATTGGGTAAATTAATAATTTATGATAAAATATATTTGGGGTGAAAATTTATTTAAATTTGTGTACATAATAATAATTTATATTTTTTTGTTAATAAGTGTTTTGGTCCAATAGGTTTTTATTACCACATGCGGATATAAAATTTATTTTATATGTTTATTTAATGTTTTTTTTTTTCTGTTTTCGAGGGGTTCGAGAACGAAGAACGATTCTTTATCGTACATAATATTTTCTATGAAATTTAATGGAAATTATAAATTATATATATTTTTATTTCATTTTATATATTTGAATTTGGTGGTAGTAGCCATTATTAATGGCCATTTTTGTGTAATGATATTTAATTCTAAATTCAATTTATCATTGTTTCACGGAACACAAAAAAGTTACTTTTTTATGTAAAAGCCAGAATCCACGTCCTTTGAAATGCTGATTTGTATTTAAAATACTTCAGGCGTCCCACTAACGTCCAAAGATAAATTTCATGATACCGTCGATATTTACCGTTGAATCACATAGCCAAAGTTTTGACAGTTAATTAGTATCGGATCAGGACATTTTAATACAGCCCTTACCATTTTCGTCATTCACTATTTTCTCGGGATTCAAGATTCTCGGGACTAGAAAGGTTCATTTAAGTACTGTTAACTATATTTTAGGTCAAGGTCATTTCTATTTGAAAGATTTAAAAAGTTTTATACTTCTATATAATGTCCGGATAGATGGAAGTAATTTTCGAATTTCTAGTAAATATACTTTTATGTTCATTTCACAATGATAAACATAATAATCATAATAATAATATCATATAATATGCGGTTGGAATAAGTCGTATTGCCTACCCTAAATAGAACGGTACTTAAACTTATTACATCTAGTCTATTTATACTATGTACACTCTCATTCACAAAATTGGCATCAATGTTTAGAAAACAATAAAATCAATATGTCTTTAGCGGGGATTCAGACCCAGAACTTTCTAGTATAGTCGATATAACGTTATATAACGATATAACGTTATGGTATAACGTTAAGTTATACCATAAATGTTTTTATGACTACCTTTATTAAATAAATGTTATGAAGAGTAAATAAAACAAATCACTAGTTATCTATGCTATGAGATGTGATATCAGGTTCATCGACCTTTAGTCTCCCAATTCGTAACCACGACTCTATACCTTCACCTAACATTACAAACGTAACTTGGAGTGCTCTTAAAACATTTATTAAAATTTTTAGTAATTTAAAAAAACAGTTGGCCCACCTTGAACATATCGAATCCAATACTGGCCCACCTGAATAAGTAAGTCTCGTGACGCTACTGTGTGATATAAAAATAGAACCTTGTTTGATTTTAAAGTTTCTATATTCTCTTGAATGGTTTGAATCTGGACTTGTTTAGCTAATAGTACAACTAATTTACATACAATATCTTCCCATTGATTAATAACAGTTGAACGGTTTGTTTTGAGGTCTGTTCAATTGTTTAAGACCCGTATTGTACGTGATTATGTATGATAGTAATGTTTCATCATCATAGTGAATGAAGTACTTTTTTGACATAACTTTATATAATATATTGTGTGTAAGAGCGATGATACTAAATCTCTTTCTTGTATGGACGGACTCACAAATATTAACTTGATTCTTTATTTATATCATAAAAATATAAATAAAAAAATAAACTAAAGTTTTGGTAAAAATTATTTTTTTATTATTTCAAATTTATTTTTAGGATTATGATTTGAATAAATAAATTTTATGTTGTTATACCGAACGGTTTATAAAAACAATCCATCAAAATTCATCACGTAGAAGCTAAATAGATTGATTGCAGAGGCTGCCCTGGACGGGGTATACTTCGACCATAAGGTCCATTGTGATGCCTAAGGATGTGAGTGGAGTGGAAGGAATTTTTTTGTATAGACTAGGAATTGGTAGGATATGCGGCTGCTGCCGACTATGATAGGAACTACGCCGATATTCATCTAGAGTTCGTGAAGGAAACTGCAGAAAACCTTCTCAAGCATAGCCGGTTACTTCGTTCTTGTCCATACGCCGACAGTTTAGTCAATTAACCGCCCTTTTTTTTTCTTAATAATTGACAAACTGCCGATGTCGGGATTCGAACCCATAACCTTCCCGTTTCCAAGTAGGCATACTGCGCAGACATAACGTCTTAGACCGCTCGACCACTTGGACTGGTCCGTAGAAACTATGTAGACTAACCGAATTTTCTTAAAGGAAGGAATAATTACGCTTTTCAACTCAAGCAGTAAAATTTATTTACTACACCTTACATCAAAATATCAAAAAAATATTAACTTTTTTAAAATATACAACTTTTGCTTGAAACTTGTCTTCATACACTCAGTTGTTCGATTAAAGCGAACTTGGTGAAATTTAATATTGCAACTAACATTCTTTATTAAATTGATTGTATTTATATAGCTTGTAAATGATGCATACTTATTTGCTGCATCAGCAAATTAATTAACAATTTGCTGATGCAGCAAATAAGTAACAAAATAATAAAAACAAGTATTGAAATATGATTACATACTCCAATAACCTATATTTTCAATATTAGTATATACCGGGAATTTCAGAAATTAACTCAATTAGTTAGTTAAATAGTAAATTATTCTGGGAATATTTTAACTAATCTCTTTCTGTTACGAATTTGTAGAAAACCCGATGATAGCACCTTGTCTTGGTCTATTATAGTAGTGAACGGATATTCGGGTTTGACCTGCGATTACTTTTCGTATTGTGCATTATATATTTAAAATAATACTAATGAGCTATAGAACACGATCGATCGATCATATTAATCGCACTAAAGTGTAATAGCTCGGGAATTGTAAAAATAACGTATGTAATGTTTGTTCGTAATTCAAATGATAATAATTATAAAGTGCCTGTGAGCTCAGGTAGTTTAAAACATTTGTGAGTTGAATTTTTATTGATTTCCAAAATTTATGATTACAATTAAATATTATTGCTATATAAATGTTCCTACAGCTAAGGTCATATATAAGGTCATTGTCTGAGGACATATAACGCCATACTGGTATGCGTTTGACAGAATCTACGTAGGAGTTAAATAAACCAGAACGTATATATTCTTTCGGGCAGTCAAGCTGTTCTAAAAGCCTTGTCTGCCACTGAAATCACGTCCATTGTAGTCATAGATTTCCTGAAGGAGCTATTGGAGCTTGCAAAACGAAACAATCTTAAATTAATCTGGACACCAGGTCGCAATTGTTTCAAAGGAAGCGAAAAAACAGATACCTTAGTATCGAAGGGAGTGAGAATACCTTTCATTGAACCTTACCTAGACCAAGGGGTCCTCTGTGCCCTCATTGAGAACAACCTGTCACCCGAAGGCGAAACGTCTCCGGGTAGGAGGTGCTATTTTTAGCAGATGAAGCTATAGAATTCTGTCGAGGCCAGACGCCACACAGAAGGCCCACAACTTCTCCGCCGGGATTGCTCCCAGGGTTGCTGTAGAAGGGTGAATAGTAGACTTAAAAACTAACACTCTAATTATATTTGACTTTTAGTTTTGATTTTTTTTTAAATATAAAAACTCAAACCTGTCAAATTGTAATGAGCTTTATATAAACCCCATAAAAATATCGAATTCAAGCTCAGCTCAAGTTCATATTTTACAACGTTCTTGGAGACGACAGTATATTCGACTTTTACTGTACATAAAAATTCCGAATTAGATCGTAAAGTTTTTATGACCTTTTAAATTTCTGTGTATGGCTTTGTATCGTAAATAACGTTAAAATATATCTCACGTCAAAAATAAAAATGTGAGAGAGGTGGTCAATGTCTCAAAAACTGTAGAGTCTAAAGTTTAGACTCTACAGTTTTTGAGACATTTGCAGCAGTACAAACAACAGTGTACATAAGATATTCTAGAATATACTGTGTAAATAAGACGTTGTGTGAGATTTGTGTGTTGTATAGCTAGATAGATCTGTTTCTAACGAGATGCAATACGATGATTCAACTCTAAACTATTTAGACTCTAAACTATAGGCCATATAGGTCGTGGTTGCAGGCTTCAGAGGATGCCCACTCGCTTTGGTAAAGCGACAAGTTTGTGCGCGATTAACGCTATACTCACAGAAGTCTCTAATAGACGAAACTATTATTTCTGTATATTTGGTGCATGTACTTTTTCTAACGAAATAACACAAAACAAACAAGTAATGTAACAACTAACAGAGTTAATTGTTTGAATACCCAGTATATACTGAGTTTGTATATCAATGTTTGAACAATTCTTCAAATTCAAAGTATATAAGATATGCATATTTTTTCTGCGATGTATACATGCATGCATCCTTCATTCACCTATCGATTGTATTTCTCATTTTCAACTTTGAGCACAAACATCGAGAAAACTATCGAGTTTATGAAAAAAATTTTAAAACATTTTTTTTCTATCTGTTACGGTTTCAAAGATATAAATTTTCCCCTTTGGCGGGGAGAAACTCGTGCCGATTTTGCCCATTAACGAACTTGACCATACTTTTTTGCTCTAGAATACACAAAAAATTTCCAGTTCGTTATCTCTTTTCGTTTTTGAGTTATCGGCTTTACGGGCAGACAGATAGACAGACGGACGGACATGAGGAAATGGACTAATTAGGTAATTTTATGAACACCTATAACACAAATTTTCTTCTGCGATCAATATTTTCAAGCGTTACAAAGTTGGAACTAAACTTAATATACCTTGTATATTTACAAATATACTGGGTATAAAAATCAATAATAAGTAATGGGTATATATATATATATATAGCTTTGATCTTTCAACTAGGTTTCACCGACAGTTTCATGATAACCCACATAACCGTAATTGTATCCTCAATGGTTGGTAACCGTGTACACTCGGCTATCATAAGTTGTGATCCATATGGTGTCCAGTGGCTGTAGTATATCTCTATACTAGATGCATACACTGTGTATGTATGTGTGTGTGTACTGTGTATATAGTATAGGTGTATTCGTTTTGGGCGCTTACGCGCTTCCACGGTAGACACCACGCTCACACACATCTGCTCTATCGAGGTAAGATAGCAAAATCGTGAGCGCCAAATCAAAGTAACTTCCAATACGAACACTTTGTTCGCGTTTGTTTATGATATATAAACAAAGTAGTATAATCGCGCGCCCAATACGAATACACCCAAAGAGATATACTGTAGCAGACACCATATTGATCACAACTAATGATATACAACTGTACCTGTTCTGGAGTGTTGTTGATTTATAAATTAAGTATACAATCTATGTAAATAGAAATTGTTTGTCGAATGTTAATTTAAACGCAGCTCAGTTAACCTCCATGCGTAGCCAGCTAGCTCTATGAGTATTTACACATAACTAATGCAAATACTACAAAAATTATTAACATATTAACATTATGATCATTGAACATTCTATTTGGTATCTACTTATAATATTTAAACAAAATTTTTATATCCGGTATATAATATATACGCAGGGTATATTAAGTTTAGTTCCGACTTTGTAACGGCTGAAAATATAGATCAGAGAAAACAATTTTGGTATAGGTGTTGATAAAATGGTCTGATTAGTCCATTCCCAAAATGGAAAATATATAGTAAAAATCGTATTTGTGTTCTAGAGCTAAAAAGTAACGTCAAGTTCGTGAATGGACAAAATCGGTCTATGTTTGGGTGAAATGGACAAACCGGCCTATCTCTGAAACCGTAAGAGATAGAACAAAAAATGTTACTCTATAAAAAATAAACAACTTTTGTTTGAAACTTTTTTCATAAATTAACTCAGTTAGTTGTTATTTTCACTTGTTGCAATTAAAGTTTCAATTAATCAAAACATTTTAAATTATTTAACTTGTTTTTGATTTTGACTTTCTGGTATGCTCTGTTCACGCGTTCTGTCGCTCCGAAGGAAGACTAAGATTAAAAATATTAAAAATAAAATAAGAACTTAAATGCCAATTTCATTTATTATTATTTAAAAGTATGAGAATTTATAATCTCCAAATTTGATAAACACACCGCAACGCGTTTATTTTTGTATCTTATATATATTATGTAATATTCTATTATTATACAGTTCCCTGCAATAAAACTACACCAAGCTGAACTGAAAAAAAGTTACGATGATTTCTGATATATACGAACTAATATAAAACGATATTATATCTTTATCTAAATCTGGATTCACGCTTTGTTCGTGAAATATTTATGGGTGAATGTTCCAAATTCGTGCACACTTATTATGGGTATTCTTATACACTTAAAATTTTAAATCTTTTGACTGTATTAAATTCGAGAAAATTGAAGTTCGAATAATTAACATGGCGAGACATTAATTGTTGACCGTCTCATTGTTTAGTTATAACAACGCAAAGTGAAGCATTTTATGTATAAATATACGTGTCGGCATGCTGAACAGATACAACTTGACAACACTGTACGTCACTCTACACTGTATTATTCGAGTACATGTATGTAAACAAACAGTATATTAACTGGCGGAATATAAGCAACGTTGCTGGATTGCAATTTATAAAAATGTTCGGTAGTATTTGTATATGCGTATAGTACAGTCTTGGACTAAAATTATGACTTATTAAGCTATACGTTCGTTCACTCTTACTATACGTATACGCTACACAATATTTTGACAATATTGTAACACGACAAACTGCCTTAATAATACAAAAGCATTGCAAAACAATAAAAATTCTAAGAAATTATGACAATACTTAGAAATTACAAAAAGGATGAGTGTTTATTATTTTGTGTATTATAGAAAGAGTAATCCATTGATAGTGATTTTTGGGACCACATATTATATATTTAGTGTATCAAAATCTATGGACTACTGAAATTCAATTTCATATAGGTTAATGTCTTTTGCAGGGACGTGTACATACTTAGTACTACTGAGGAGTGCTAACATTACACTATCTTTGAAGAAGAAGAAGACGTTCCATTCGCTCGCTTTATGAAATATGTATTTATTTCTCACACATAAAGCTTTTGATATTATATTTAAATCGCATTATTACCATAAGTGTAATTAGCATACACTTTTCACTTCACTCTTAACGCCCGGGCCCGTCGTTGGTTGCTGCCGTGTTTCGTTGTAACAGAACACTTTTAATTAATTACCTTCATTTATTCCTTTTAATATTAATTATTCTATCTATATTATAATTATATACCTATTGCATTATTTCTTATGAAATATTCTTATGTATAACGGGTGGAACTTTAATCTTCGACATGCGTGCGTCATTGGTTAGTATAATGTTAGGGATCTTGGATTCAATCACCAGCCAAGATGGTGATGAAATTTTACCTATCAAAAGAATGATACTTGGTTATCTGTCATTTTTTGGTATTCATGGTATACATTTGATGATATTCTCATTTCTTGGTATACTATGATGGATTTTTATGGATCCTGACGAACTACAAATACAAAAATGAACCATAAATGTTTTTGATATTTTTGTTTTATGTTTTATTTCGAGATATTGAAACTTAAAGCTCAAAAAATCATAACACATAACTGAGTTAATTGTTTAAATATCCGGTATATAAAGGAATCTAAATTAAGATTTTAATTGAAATCCACAATCTGGGAGTCTATAATCTACTCTTGTTTTTTTTTTTATTTTTGCAAATTTTCTCTAAATTACACTCAGCCACATAGAGCGAAAATTGAAACTAAAAATTTACATAATTTGTTTTAAATTAAATTTTGATTGAGTGTAAACAAATAGTAAAATGTGTGTATATATATTCTTCTCCAATGTTAAATTCATTGTTACATTTTAAAGGTTTATAATGAGTGCAGCACTCCGAACACTTCTAAACGGTCAGACTGAAAATCACTTCTCGATACAAATTTCACAATTTCAATTACTTCCAAAACATTTACATGGAAATAAGATCAAAAGTGCTTTTTGTATGATATTTGAGAGTGTAGAATGATAATAAATCATTCTGTTTATCAAACAATGAACCTCTCTCTTAAAATTTCAGGGAAAATGACTATTGGAAGAAAAAGGACACCGTGTACACACATAAGAGTCTACATTAAGACGAATATTCATCGTTTCATATCAGATAAAGCAATCTATCATCTTCACATATTGAACAACGAGACGAGAGCAGGCGTTAGATCGTATCACGTTAGCGTAGACTGTATGTGATGTGTGTATAGTTGGTATGGTTGGTTGGTAACAGTGTAAGTATAAGAAGGTATTAAATATACTTATTTCAAAAGTAATTAATGTAACTCTGTATCACATACTTAAGAGTGGCAAATGTTCAATATGTTACGGCTCTTGTTTAAATGTAGTTGTTGTGTGGATCGATTTAAGAGGGGATATTAACTAAACTTTTCTTGATTCTTTTCCTAAAATCTTTTATTTGTGGATACAATCTACATCCTGTAAGGAATCTACCTTGAAAATTTTAAGTTTGTATGCTTTATGATTCTGGAAATTTTGTGATTAGTTAGTGAAATTAGTTAATGATATATATATATATATTTGTATTCAAATAGGAGTTTTTCGGAAATCAGAATAATTAATGCGATATAACGCATAAAGTGTTCTCTGTTTGTTATATGTCGAACATAGGCATTAAATGAATTATCGAATTACATTTTTGACGATATAAATTTTTAATAATTTGGCTAAAGTGCATAATATTATATTATATATACCTACATATCATTTATCATATCCTCTTACTACAAGATTTGATCAAATTATACAACATATTTGAATCAGTTCCAAAAACCATAGTCGCAGCTTACATCATCAACTAATCTAATCTTGAAGTCAATATATTTTTCAAGATTGTACCATATTATGGAATTTACTCTCCAATAAGTAGGAATATATGATTACATAACTGTTTTCACAATTTTCCGGATCTATACATAAACAGGCCCGTTCATGACCAGAGTTCATTAGCATATAACAATATTTTTGTTTTTTTCATGAGATTAAATGAAATTGAATTTTCTTACAAAAGATTAAAATATGAAATTTATAAAAATTTCATATTGGTCAAACTGGCTGAAATTGAAGTACGTTGTAGTGCATGACCTTCTGAATTTCTTAGGGTTACTAGTCCCTAAAATACTTGGTTTTTGTTATAAGCACTGGACGTGGTGTTATCTCCATTTTGAAATATTGAAATTGCAGCGAAACTATTCAGTTTATGGAAAACAATTTGAAACTAAAGTTGCAACTTTTGATTGAAATATTCGATCTATAAACTCATCCATTGCGATGAATTTATGCGTATCAATTTAAATGAATCACCTGGTACATATGTTATTTGATAAATAAAATTAGGTTGACTATTATTTCAAATAAAAGAAAATCAAATCGATATGATGTTTTTTCTTTTTTTCCCATCTTATTTTTGGTGTATTTGTGGAATGGGGAAAAACATCCTGAAAAATAATACCATATTGTTGGAGAAAGCAAAGCAGGTAATAAAAGGTGTATTGTATCAAATCTTTTTAAAATTACTTTTTTTTTTCTTCGATTTAACAACAACCCTCGACCTAAAAATATAAAATGTGAGTTAATAAAATTGCGTGTTCTACGTTTAAAAGTTACTAAATTGTTTGTGGAGTATTGTGACGAAGAATCGTATGCTGTGGATCTTATGGGAGGGAGAACATAATTATGACACTTAAAAAAAGGACAGCTTAAATGTATCCATATTTGCTATTTCTGGTTTGTGGATTTTAATAAAATTATATTTACAGAAAAATCTGTTTATAAAAATGATCATCAGGTCCTGAATTATAGCAGAGTTAATTTAATTGACAAACTGCCAGTGTTGGGAATCGAACCAGCAAGGTCACAGTTCTGAGTGGAGCACACTTAATAACTGGATCGATCATACAGACTGGTTTGACCGAAACTTCTTCTTGGTCTTTCAAATATCAAAATCTTATCAGATAAAAAATTTCATTTTGATCGGACTAAAATTGTGACCGCATGAGTTTTCATTAGGTCGGAATGAAATTTATTCTGTTTTTTTTTTTTCTGTGGAAATTCGTTAAGTTGACGCAGCTCTTGCGTATCTAATTTTTATTTTTTATTTTACACATTATTAATTTTCTTTCTTGCCAGACAACCAACCATAATACAATTTTCATCTTATTTATTTACTTTTTGTTGTGAAAATTAAAGTAATTTGCTTTGAAGAGGTCCTTGAAAATATAACAACTCTCTTCACAGTTGTGTTCTTGAATGTTATCAATGTTGTTTCTTTTGTGATCCGATTCGAGTTGATTATTATCGTTTGAGTTACTTTTTAATTTGTTTCAACTATTGAATTTGTAACGAAAGGTGTTCAACAAAAGGGGAAGCCGAACCGTATCTAAAAACTTTTAGAAAGTAGAAAAGCAAGTTAAAAAGTATTTTTCTGGGCGAAAATATCAAAACTTCATGGTCGATGAGCTGATGAGCTCATCAGCTTTTGTACCTTTTTGTAAAAAACTCTGCCAAAAATTCAAATATTCGTTTGTTTTTCCTTCATTCAAGTATAATATCATGAGTTATTCTGACTATGCTAAGGGAACTATATTTTGAGGGATCACAGGAAATGTGGTCCCAATAGCTGAATTTTCATTTGGCAAAATATTTGTCAAATTCTTGATATGTTTAATGGTTGAAAAAAAAAATTTCATTTATTATATTAGAAAAAAATTAGAAAAAATATGCTTTATTTTAGCCTTCGAAACCCATATAAGCCCTAAACATACGCTCCACATAACATCCCATTGTCAGAAACTGAATGGTGGAAACGCAGGGAAGAATATATCCAAGATATGCTTCGTATATTAAATGTACAGTTCCCTGCGCCAACACTCAATATTTAAAGATTATTCAATTTCTAAATTAGTGACCTGCATTTTGCCTAAACAAGTCATTGAAGTCCCTATAAGTGCTATCTTTTCTGAGAGTTGGATCCTCTAATTAAATGGGAACTACTTTTTATGGTCGCCACTGCTATCATGTATAAGTTATACACAAGTTATAAATGGTGGTGGGTTGGATGGTCTGAATGGGCTGGACTGTTGTTGAAAGTCATAAAATAATTTATACATTATACGTTTGTTGATATTGTTTAAACATGTTGTTGTTGTTTAAAACAAACAAATAAACAAATAGACACAGAAAAAGAAGGAAATAACACAACAAATAATAAATAACATACTAACTAAACAAAAAAATATTACTGCGACGAACAATGGTGGTTCTAACGAAAATAATCGTAAAATATTATACTGGGTATCACTCAATTCAACTGAAGCTCAATTCAACTCAAATGTACAACAAGGACAATAAAAATTCATTCAGTATAAATATTAAGGATTCTGGATTTTACTGGATTGCATTCTATTTAAAGTGGCATTCTATTTAAAAAATAGTTTTCGAAAAAATGTAAATAAAACCTAAAGTTGTTTTGCATATTTATATCGAAAAACTTTTATTCGATACATTTTTTTTATAAATACGTAGAAAATCAATGTATTGTTTTCGATGTAGACGATGCTTTTCGAGGTCCCGTCATAAAAAAAACCATTTTTGGCCGTTGTATTTTAATATTGTCTTCTTACGCGACTGCCATGTTTTGGCGGAAATAGATTAGAATAGAATTTTTCGAAAATGACTACTATTTTTATAAAATTTAAATTTTTTTTACATTTCTTAAGACGTAAATTTTCCGGTACTTACCACTCACTACTCATATTTTGCTAGAATGAATGGTTTACTTGTGACCATAGCTCAAACAAAATGTTTGAGCTAAAGTTACGAACTTTTGAACTTAGATATAAAAAGCAATAGAGGATGTAAAATCCAGATTTGGATTGAAATCTACAAACCGAAAGCGGCTTTTTACTTTAGGCGTTTGTTTGGGTTTTTTGGAAATTTTCTCAAAAACAGTAGACATATGGTAAAAATTTAATTGTTTTACACAGCCAATTTTCGTAAGCAAAATAAATTCAACTGAATTAATTTTTTGTTGGTCTAAGTTTATGATTCTTTTACTTATATATAGTTTTTGATAACTCAATGATATATGTAAAAGCTCTTTGTTAAGCTCTAAATATAGACAACGTGTGAGTGTTTCTCATAGAGTTTTAAAATTACAAGAAAGTGATTTTAAAAATAAAATTTTGTTAGAATCTCTTTTTCGTGAATCATATAGTTTGTTAAAATGTGAGACGTTTATCTTTATTCAGCTTTTACCACCCAACAACCTTAAATAGTAAAATAAAAAAAAAAACTGTATTTGGAAAGTCTAATTGTGTTTTTAACTTAGAAACAGACATTTAAAAGTAAAACTTGTTGAACAGTCAACACAACAGTGAGAAACCAGTGTAGTTTTTAATAAAATAATGATGCCCTTGGGTAATACATTTTTATATGTAGCGTCAAAAATAATAATAATAATAACAAATTAAAATTTATTAGTGAAACTAGAAATGTAAAAACTAACTGAGTTAATTGTTAAAATATCTTGCGTATAAACACTGAGCTCATTATCAATTAATAATATGGAATCAAATTATCAGCATTCGTAGTAAAGACAGGAATCTCTAGACATATTACTTTTGACACAATCGGTGTCTAATTAGCTACGAACCCAATTTAGACAAATCCTCCTAGAAATCTCATTCACCATCACATTCAATCAACAAATTTTTAAATTGAGACACGCACCAAATTAGCAACGAATAACATATCTTTGACTCCATATCCCAGAGATAGTTACGGTTAGCTAACTCATACTGATGATAACTAATTGTAGTCGAAATACGTATTTATCAAATACGAATAATTGTTCTAGGAATTGGGGAAAAATTTATTTTAATTTATAAATTAAAGTTAAAATAATTTTTTCAACTACATATTCGAAGATTGGTGATTGGTTTTTCATAGGACTATGACATCTGGTGGCAATAATTAGATACAAAGTAGTCAGGCTTAACTGTGATAGTTACATACGCGTTACTAGCGTTATGTTAATAAAATAAAAATTATTATTCTGATAATGTAATGAAACATCGGTTTTAATGAAAAATATAACTAAATGTTTAAATGTAGCCTGACTAAAGCTGCCATTTTGGAATATGACTTCATGTAACTTTACCAATATTTAATGCATAGAATTAAAGTAAAAATCCTACGGGTTGCTGTATTTATACCTGCCGCGTAGATTAATGATTTACGTCTACTTTCAATATACTCAATTTGTTTTACAGTGTACTACAATGTTCTTGTAATAATCTAAGTTTCACTGTAGAAACTAAAGTTTGTGTACATAAATGTCACAATATACATGCTACAAAATAGAAAACAAACAAAATGATTTAGTTTGATATTATTCAAAATTTTTCTTTGTTTTTGGGTGAATTTGTGTATTTCTGAATGATTTAGTAGAGGTATAGTTTCTGTATTTACGTTCAAAAAACTATTAACAATGTTATCCTTGTTTTGGGGTTTCATTGTGATTTATTTTCCATGACAATAATTTATATCTACTAAAGCAAAATGTCTAAAAATAATGGGCGTCTAAAATTGTTTTGTATATTTCGTAAAATAGCTATTCATTAATTTTAATTGTTTTAATTGAATGAGTCGTTCGTTACTTGTCGAAAAACCATTATAATTATTAAATAAAACAAATATTTGAAATTTTCGGAACAATTATTTTATTTAACTGACAAACGGTTTCGAAACACAATTTCTTAACCAGAAAATATACATGACAAAAATTTACAAATATTAACAAAACGGTAAACATATTTTGATACTTACATAAATTGCATAATAAAACATTGTATCAAACAATGCAAACAAAAAAATATGGGTAAAACCTAAAAAATAAAAATTACAATAATTTCCCAAATGGAAATTAAAAAATACTCCTTAAAACTTGTTTCTTGCAAGTTTTTAGAGACTGTGGTAAGATTATTGCTCAACATGATAGATTCAACACGGTACATTCAGTACACAAAATATTTTCGTAAAGTTTTGTTATTTTACTTTATTGAAAATTGATTTACTTTTTCTCGTACGCACATAACATTAATAATATATCCATCCAAAAAATGTAAGAAACAAAATCAAAAAAGAAAGAAATATGGGGGGGGGGGTATGAAAAAATAAGCAAAGAATCAATTTACAACAATCTTCATTCAAAATATTGTATACCGGGAGTTTCAGGACAAATGGTTAATATTTAACTTGGCGGTAGGTAATCAACTCAAGTTTTTAAAATTTGATCCTTATACTTTTTACGGATCCAAAATCTACCCAGGAACCATTATATACATACAAACTTCTATAACCACTGCTCAGAGGCTTAGGACCGCGACAATACTATGCCATCGAACAATCCAGTGAATTTAACCTTGCTATTAATTGAGTGTCGTCATGTTTTGTGCAGGCTGGCCTCTTCTTCTTAATACCTGTGAGTTTCAATATTCAGTTATTTTGTGTACCTAACTTTATCTAGATTCATTTACAACTGTATCTGTTACCGCCCTGATATTTGGCCATTCTTTGCTGATCCATCCTGTAAGTATCTACTACTAGTATTGTTGGGTACCTCTCCTTCATTTTATTTTGTTATTTCACATATTATTATTATTATTATATTGTTGTTCAGTTTGAGAAAATTTATATTGTTCGATAACAAAAGAAAATATGAATTCACAACAAAACAACAAAACACAACACACTAAATATTTTTGCAAAACAAAATTTTTTCCATCTCTAGAGCGTTCTTCGTAGCGTACGGAGAAGCGTAGTGCAAGTCATTCATAATGTTAACGGTACTGTTTTTTATGTTGTGCGTTGATGTTCGTAAACGAGAACCATTTATACTGGGTGTCTCGTTTCAAACAATATAACTGAATAAACAATAAAAATTTCTTATCTCGATTTTCACCTTGAACTATTCCTTCGAGGTTAGTTGAAGGTAAAATGATTTTTTCAAATAGAGACCCATATTGAAGCCGGTAATTAAAAAAAAAATATTTTCACATTTTATGTAATATCGCTTGAACTGTACTATCACAATATAAAAGACACACCTTCTATAATCTAATAACACAGTGATGTAAATACAATAAATAAAAAAGAACCAATAGTTTAACAGATTTTTGGAGTTTACTCTCAGCCATAAAAAATGCCACTTAAGTATGGATTCCCATTTGAAAAAACCAAGTTTATCTTCAACTTTGATAGCTATGAACAAAACAGCTTTTATTCGGGCCATTTTTTTCAAAGACGTTACCTTGAAGGAGTATTCGGGTGCATTATTTAAAATGTGACATCCTGTAGGAATATCAATATCCTTATGTGTTATATCGGTATTATGATCATAAATAATGTGTAAAATATTACCATGATATTCAAAAAAAATATTAGGGAGGTATTGAAAAAAATTTCCATAACGAACTAAAAGGGATCGTTTTCGAAGATTTCCCCAGATACATTTGTGACATAATAATTGTGTTTCTCTGATATGAAAAATAACAAATCCAAGCTAAAAATATGGACTGAAGAATTTTATATCGCCAGAATATTCTAGAAGAAATTTTCAATTTTATACAGCATTTTAACAAGAATCAAATAATTTATTTCTACACCTTATGGCTCAGTTAAAAACTACCTTTTTCTCTTAATAAATACAAATAGAGATTTCGCGCTTGTAATTATTATTCATAGCTGTCCGAAAATATATTGTCATATGAAAAACACAAGTCAATCATCCTATAACCTTGAAGGTCAGGGTGAACATCAAGATTTCCACAAGATATTCCTTGAAGAAATATTCAAGTGCATTGTTTAAAATAAGAAACACCCTGTATATCTACAGGGTATTTAAAGCAATTAACTCAGTTAGTTGTTTTAAATGTTTATAAAAGTCATTAATTTTGACATGTTCAAAATTTGTGAAACTTTTACATTGAAATTTCCTTGAATACAGTCGGTATAATATTTTCAAAAAGTGAGACTTCAGCAAAGAAATTAGGAATAGTAATTCCCATATAAAATGATTTAAAACACAATCGGTATATTATATTAAATAAAATCAATATCTCGTAGTATTATGTTATATAAATATCAAAGCATCGTTTCAAAATGATATCCCATTGGAATTTGTATTTGAAGTATTCTTTTTTATTAAAATTTAATAATGTTCTAACAACAGTTACTATGGCCCACAAAAGTAGCGCTCATTTTTTAACAGTTTTTGAAGTGATTTGTATATTATTAAATCGGTTGTTTGGGAAAATGTTTTGAATAATAGTTCTTAGTATATTTATTATGATCAATTTTTATCCGTAGCTTTTTTTTTTCTCGAAAAGCGAATTAATAAGGCACAAATCAATTATAATCTTTTAAAATATGAGCGTTATTTTTGTGGCCATGGGTACCTACAATATAATGAATGTACTTACATATTTAATTCACTTAAAACTTTTTTATTGAATAGGTCGTTACTTCACGAAAATCCATTATAATTATTAAATAAAACAAATATTGAAGATTTTTCGTAACAATAATTTTATTTTGACAAGTTTTGACGATAATGACAAAAAATATTCAAATTTAAATAAAAAAGTAAACATATTTAGTTACTTAAATAAACGGCATGGTAAAACATTGTATGAATGAAAATAATGAAATATTTGGTAAAACCTAAATAATCAAAAAAAATAAAAAATTTAAATAGCTAAAATTAAGATACAATTGTAAAAACTATTGTTGTAATTATGCAAACAGGTAATTATTATAGATTATAATTGGCTGAAAATTATTTATTTATCTACACGAGCAGATTAAGCAGTGGAGAATTTTGAAATTTTTGAATTTATTAATTTCTATTATTTCCAGATTATTTAAAAAGCGTCCTTTGGGTTAGATATATAATACTTTGAATTCACATGGAACGAATGATTTTCCGATATGAAATGTTCAGCATAGCTAGATTTTCCTCCTTTACCCATGAAACAAGCTTTATGTTCAGAAATACGAGTCTTAAACATTCTTCCGGATTGACCAATATAAAATTTATTACACGAGTCACCTACATGTAAGTTCATGATCATGTATTTTCTGATGAAGGTACTGTGT